>JAQGAK010000047.1:0-205395 GCA_034696945.1 Lipothrix lubbocki | reverse complement strand
TGTCAAATGTCATTAATGCCATTTATGCCGGCCTGACATGGCAAAAATGAAAACTTTGTGGCATTAATGCAACCCTGCCCATGAGTCCATCCTCGGACGGTCCCTATGTATAAAACTGCCCATATTATCTTTCAAATACCCCAGGGGTTTGTCTCCTATACACAGTATATGTGGAACAATCTTAGGAGACAAATCCATGGAGATAGGGAACCATTCATAAAGAATCGGGATTAGTTTTCCTACAAGTATATTCTTTTCCCAACTACTTGATCAGGCTCGAGGAACAAGTATTGAAGCAGATCTCCGCCTTATTATTGCATGCCTGGTGGAGAAAGCTGATGATACTGGAAGCTAGATGAATACATGGAATTTCGAATAAAATCATGGCAAACAGCATACTATATAACAAAATACACTCATAAAATGTACAAAAAACTAGTTCATAGCCCGTAGAATCTATGCATGGTAAGCTTAAATGACAAGAACCGGGGGAAAAATGCGATTGTATTTCTTGTGGATTTAGCTATGTCAATAGATAGGATACAGTACCCCTTGTTTCACTTTTGTCGTCCTCTTTCCAACTCTTATGACTGGTAGCTATACAAAAAGGAACAACAGAATGCTTAGTAAAGAGTTTCGAAACAAAGACTCTACGGAACATTGGACAGTTATAAACGTATCCACATATTGCAATGACAAGGGGGCCTAGTATTTACTAGGTGCCTCCTATAATTTAATGTTACTCTAGAGTCGTAATAAATACTACTACAGCCTTTCTCCGACAGAAATATCCGCTTATAGAATCTCTACTACGAGCTCACAACTATATGAAAACATGAACCTGGCTAAGACTTGACCTACATAAAGTACTTTAATGCATAACATATACACTTAGTATAGCATGTAGGGATGAGGCTCATGCCGCAACTTTTCAGGACTGTATATAAGGTATACTATGATAGTAGTCACATAGTAACAGCTTCTATAATACTATGTACCTCATTGGTTTCTACTCCTGTCAGCATTAAAAGTATGAGGATTTGATGAAAGCCACGCGTAATTTATTAGACAAGAATCAGCCCCCTTGTTTTAATGCATTTTCAATATTGAAGTACAATGTCCTTACGGCAAAGAGACATCTTCCCGAATAAGTAGTGCTCATTGTGAATAGGTATATGACTTTTGGGTATTAGCGATTTGTAAAGGGATAACTTGTAGTTATTTGTGATACTCCTTGTGAAGACAGACGTCGTTCAGGTATTAAGTAATTAAGTATTACTCGTTACGAACGAAGGCCTCTTTTGTATTTACGTATTAAGAATACTGCTACCTATAAGATCCTTTTATGTATAGTTATTAAGTACTGCCCTCTGCAAACAGATAAGACTTTTAAACATAAAATACAGAAAAAACAAAATATAATTTGGTAAGTGTATACTTCACGGAAAGTAGCGCTACATTTATGTCACGAAAATGAAAAATGATCCGTTTCGTTAGAACGAAGAAAGTAGTAATACTATTTGTGGATACTTAATATTTACTTTAAATGTAATACTGAGCAAAATCTTGAGACATAATAATATATACTTTGCTGGGAATCTATAGAGAAATTTTTCCTTTGATTTCCTTAACACAGTAGGAGACTTTCTTGGGATTTACTTTTCAATTTAAGTTTCTTGATTAACGCATTTGATACGGAATCCCCCAAAACACATTTGATTAGGGAGCTTGTTATACGAAGGTGAGACTGACAATGGTGAAAGGAAAATTTTCTTTGAATTACCTACTTTCATGTAGTACGCGTAAGTACAACCTTGTTAGTTTTCAAGTTAGAGTATTTTTTGCTCCTTCCACTCCCAATTCACCAAGCATTTGGCGAAATCTTGAGAGTATGATGGAAAGTGGAAGACTGTACAATATTGATTTATTTACCTAACTCTGTGATCTCAATAGCCGCTTCATCTTATCTCATTACGTTTTTTGCTGACGCATTCCCCAAAGAAAATCTTTTTAGAAGAGATTAAAACCTATGTTCAGACACATCACTCATCGAGTTTGGTGTAGTGTAGGGAAGTCATTCTATATGTCTCATTTTATACAAAAGCATGTCACATCAACGACGATGATACCACAGGATATAGCTCGGTTTTAAAAATACCCTTGCTTAGTTGAGGATGATGCAAGCTCCGCTTGTTTCCTTGAATAGAACTGAGATGTCAGGATTACTGGACTGGAAATATAGTCCTTTAGAATTGTGTTGGATTTTGGAAACATTATGAGCATCTCTAATTGGATCAAAGACATCTGAAAGAAGAAGAGAATGAACGCGAATTCTTTGTAACGCTCTTCAGGGGCACTTATTTAAAAATTTAGCCAAAAAGTTATCAAATATGGCTCCTTTTGACTATCCTGAAAAGTGTTTGTAAGTTGTCAGGCTAAAACTTAAACAATTATGATGTGAGAAAGCAGCATTCATCTATTCCATAATGGGTTAAAATGCTCCATTCACTTGTATTATCTTGAAAAAGAATGGACAGTAATTTTGTTAAGAATTAGGACGATGTTTCTATGGCGCAACTTATCAACTTAGCATGTGCTTGGAAATTATTTGTTTCCCTTCATAGTTTTCTAATGTGGATCCTATAGTTACATTTCAAGACGGTGAAAGTCTTTCATTCCTAGCCGTCTTTAAACGGACATTATACATTTATTTATTTACACATAAATAAACATCGCTTAAATAATCACATCTCAGGTTATTGTCTATGAGCTTCAAGGATAGTTTATAAAACACTATATACTATTATACCAGTAGATCTCCGTCCGCTTCGCGCGTTTCGTTCCACTAGTTGGCGACGCGCGAAGCGACTACTCGACCCTAGCTCCTCGTGACCCCTTGCCGCCTTCTCGCCCTAATTAATGTTTCGTCTGTTTTGATACAATTAAAGTTGGTATAAATTCAATTTATAAAATTTAAAAAGTTAAAAATATCCAAATGCATAAAGTAACCTATAGTAACTTGTAACATTATGTAAGCCGTTTCACATGCGAACGTTACGCACGTTTCGAAATGGCATCAACTTTATATAGTATTCTTGATGAACTCTTAGTTTGTATTAGACTGTTGCTGAACGCTGTGGTTTGGAAGCTTGGTACGAAATGAAAATTGTATTTTCAAATTGTTTCACGTAACATAGGGATCGGAACAATTCACATTTAAATTTTTCAATTCAGTTCAATCCAATTCTATTCGATTCAGCTTTTTTTCAAATCAATTCACAATGATGAATTGAATTGAAATGAATTGGTTTGAAGTTGAATCGAAATGAATTGCTATTCAACCAATTCAAATGAGTGCGAAAATACTACGAACTTACTCAAAAAGTTTATTTTACATAACAAAAATAATGGACAATGTACATAAAAAGTCGTTTTTATCTTACATATGCATGGTTAAAAACTAGAAAGGGTTTTCGTTCCTTTAAAATTAGCTTTTATAATTACAATATTCAACAAAATAGCGTTGATTTTGAATTTTTGGATTGAATTGAAATGAATTGAATTGTTGGGTTTCAATTCAATTCATGAAAATAATTGGATTGAATTGGAAAACATGGATTGAATTGTTCAAATCCCTAACGTATCGCCATTTTAAATCATTGACAATTTGTAAATTTTATTGTTGGCTTATATGTATTGCACAACAGATGCCAACAGTGTTTGATCGTTATCCAACTTTTTCACGTGTTCCTCCATTTCAGAAGACATGTGCTGTACTAAAATGTCAATGCTGCGGATTACAACCAAGCATACAGTGTATATAATGACGATGATGAAGAATTTCCATGATGGTCAATTATTTGCAAACTTCGAACTTTTTCCCATAAAATTCTTTCTAGGTATTTGGTAAATAAATAATAAACTCACATAATGAGCAAAGTACATTCAGAAAAAAAAGAGTATAATATTACCACTTCATGTGAAAAAATAACCAGTAATTCAATTTTCAGTTTTTTCAAAATACTTCACGTATCCGTTATATTTCACCATAGCATAATAGCATATTACAGTTTAATACAAATTAAACACAAATGCTTCGTTGTGAAAGCATTGTATTGTTGTTTCTTAATCTATGTGTAGGAAATGCAGGTATATTAATCTCTATATTCAAGCTTTCTCTAATAACGAGCTATTTATTGAGCCTCCCTTGATAATTCGTTAAAGCACTTAGTAGACTAAAGTAAATATATTGGCTGTGGTTACGAAATAATATAACTCCATCATGGTCTACTTACTCCTAATTAAGAGCCCAGCATGAGGTTGTAGTAGGTAATGTGATTGATGAGCTTCACGGAGCAAACTGTTTTGTACTTTAATAAATTTCATGCATCTTACTCTACCAGGGCCTACTTGTGTATATGCATACAATGAATGTAGGTTCTGGAACACCAGGTCTCCGACGACAAGTTCATTCAATTGAATTAACTCCGGACCATGGCTTAGCTCCCTATATCGTCCTTTATGATGGCTTACTCACTTTTGCATTTGACTGTGCAATGGCTCATAATAGGGATTTCCGCAGAATCATGGTTGGGACGAGTATAAAAAGTGATACAACAGACACTACAATGCAAGTTATCGGGGAAAACGGAATGAGTTTTGTAGCTACAACGCTTCCGCTCAACAGCCGATATCTCCATTTTTCCCTTCTCCATTACACACACAATCTGATGGTGTTGTGTTTGCTTGCACGATACATTCCGGCCACGGAACCAGTAAATATCCCAGGCCATCGAGCGAACATTTCATGAGAATGAAACCAAAGTCCATTCTTCCCTTTGCTCCATTTATAGCGGTGCTGCGAATTACAAAGAGACCCTCCAAGTGTAATAACGTACTTGTATAAGCTTTTTGTGGCTACAAAAGTGCTATTACTTTACAGACATATAAGTAAACTAGTGTTGTAATCCATATGTACATTATTTAGCAAACACAATTTGGAAAAACTGTCGCCGGTTTTAGCCTTTTTTGTACGAAACGTTGCCGCCAGTTCGCACCTTGTGCACCATGAAGGTCTTCTGATTTCTGATATGGAATCCTATACTGTTCATTTTTAAATATTTTTCCCGTTATCTAAAAGCTTCATTAACGGAGTGATGTACAGCTGTATTAGTTACCATTTCAAAGATCTTGTAGTAATGTAAAAACTATGCCAGCCTCAGTTGGGTTTTTTGGGCAAAATTCCACCACAGGATGAAAGCTGAATGGTCTTGTTTTATAAATGCTTGCTGATGTAATGTATGAGCAGAGAAAAAGACGTTTTTCCAAACGAAGCACAACTTACATATATTAGGCAAGCCAAATACATCTTACATGTATTAGGCAAGCCAAATACAACTTACATGTATTAGACAAGTATAACACCCGTCAAGCATAAACTATAGAGGAACCGCCAGAGTAGGTTTTATTACTTGGAAACTACAAATACGTGGAGTGATATAAGTATACAAAGTGTGTAACAGTAAAACCGGGATTGGGTACGTACTACGTACACTGGACACAATTTACTGCATGATCGGGAAAGAAAAGAAACGGTCATACAGCTGAGAGTTAAGGGAGTAAGATAGTTGTTAAGTCACACAAGACAACATATGTACATACTTATCAAAAAATTCAGATGGGGAATTTGTAAGGTTTACAGATTAGAATATAGATTTCTCTGCAGTAACGTATGGTAGCAGAATCCTTACAGGGTATGGTAGAATTCCTGCAGTATTAGAGGAAAACTATCGTACTGCATCCCTTCTGGCTTTCATGTTATTAACAGAGTGCGGAAATTGTTCTGTTACGTAAGGCGTAAAGAAATCCTTAATTGTCGGGATTTCCCGACAATCTCAAGTTCAATTTTTTTTACTGAGTAAGGTTGAAAGAATTAAAAGCCGAGCGGAATCCGACATGACAGTGCCATTATGTACAGCATACTTTGTTTCCCTACTCAAAACTTTTGACATTTCCCGCTTTTACGATGACCTCGTTGTTTCTTTTCTTTTAATGAGATGGGGAAAGTATGTAGATATAAATATGGCGTTAGCAAATAGACGTTTTTCCACATACAGATCTATGTATGTTCCACGTCATGTCAACTTTTTCTGCATACTTTATGTTAGCTTGGTAAATACCCGTAAGTCTGCCTGCCATGGTTCGGAGCACTCATAACTTCGTAATAAACCAAGTACATGTGTGACTGCGTAAACTTGTTTTGAATACCAACTTGATCTGTTCAGTTGAACCAAACGAATATTCTCTTATACACGTTCCTCCTAGAATATTCAAAGGAATGAGATGTGTCGGAAGTGAGATCCATATGCTCCATAGATTCTCGAATATTTATGTAGGTAGATAGTCAACAGAACCACTTGACACAGATTCGAGTATCTAGTTTGATGAAGTAGAAACGCAAGAAATGAAAATCTGCTAAAACCAGATATTTACCTAAGAGAAGAAGCGAGGCGATGGTGAGAGCAGCGGTATAATAATGAAGTCACGCATGCAATTTGGGCCTAATATGCACCCAGAAGTACAACTGTTAAAATAAATGAGTATCGGACCATCAAGTCTTGAGATGCTGAGGAAGCAAACTCATAAATTCTCCCATAAAATGAATTCAGATTTGCAGCAACCTTATATAATATTATTTCGTGAGATAGAAAGTATCAACCACATATAATATTATTTTGCAGGTAATAAATCTCCTAGTTTAAATAAACTTCTGTAACACATCCATATGCATACAAAAAATTTAGTACGACATGGGAATGAAATTCATAGAATTTTCCTTGCGAAACACGTAAATCATGATGTTTTTAGATTGCACACTGGCACTGATTGTGAGAAGTAAATGCCTCCCAAGCCACACAGAGATGAAGGCACAAGCAGAAAATAATTTCAATAAACTTGGTTGATATGAAAAACATATGTGAGAGAACAAATATTGTACACACAGTCGTAAGATAAAATTATTTGATATGTGACCCACACCCACACGTAATGGCTGAACGGACAGGTATATACTGTAGTTCTGGTGTTACATATTATTAATTATTATACCGTAACGTCTGTAGGTGTGTCAAGATCACCCGCGACGGATAAATTGATAGCAAGAAAGACGTGTTGGGGAAGATTAGTGAGAGTACATAATAGGGTTATTCAATGAATGATCTGTGAAGGTTTTTTTAAGTTCTGACTTTTGTCCGATAATTGATAATGAACGAATATTCCTTCTTCCTTCCCATATACCGTAATGTGTATGCTTTGTTCCTATAATCGAACAGTATCGATAACATAAATTGTAGGTATTTCCCTGATTGCACATATACCTTTGGAAGTTTCTGATTATGTGGCATGCTACAGCAACTGATGAGTGGAGCGCAGGCTTTCCCAATACTGACTTGGGCTTTATTCTATTTTAGAGCAAGAGTTAATGCTAGTAAATGCCTGTAATTCAACGTGGCAGCTTTGCGTTCAAGGCTTTTCGTGCTTTTAGAAAACCTTCCATAAATCCCATTTAATAGATTTTATCTTTTGTTTTACCCTTCCCTCTCTCTCTCTCTTGTTCTCGTTTCTTCTCCGGCCGCTATGCATTTAATCGAAACCGACAAAGGCAGTTCCTGCATACAATCATCTCGTGGTTCATTTAGAGGAACTCATACATGTATTACTATAGTATGGTTAGATAGAGGATGTGTGAATGGATCTGGAAGGGAATGGAAGCTGCTCCATGTATAAGCTGATTGCTAAATTACCGTCAAAATGTTTTAGCCGTTTGCTGATCGTGTAGACAAATATTGCATCAGGTTGATCTTTTGATGATGCTAGAGTACACGTGTGTATCTAAATATTATGCAAGGAGGAGAAAGAGAGAAAGAAGGAGGAGGAGAGCATTTTCAGCTAAGCTCTTATTCTTCTGTGTACTCATAAAGCTCCAAGTAAAAAGAATAGTTCAGAGAATATACTGCGAGACGTGGGTTTGGTTCTAAATGAGATCAAATGCATACACATGCAAGGGAAAAAATCATTTTTTCGACGTTTTTATACTTTCAATACCTGGAGCATGAGGAAAACATACAAACACACATGGACTGATAAACTTCTTGAGCATCATCTCATGCTCGTTTACGAAAAAAGTTTCAATATCCATGATGATGCCAAAAGCCGCTCTCTTACTTGGATGAGCTGAAAATAGACTTGACTTCTCATCATCACCATGTTTCTCTCCAAAATGACAGAAACGAGGCTGAGGGCACCCAGAATTCATCATTCTCTTTCTCTCTCCACTCTTTCAGTTAGTCGTCCTCTTACCACCGCACTGCTTACATACATAGCTGCACAAAAGTTATATAGCGATATGTTCCTCGCCGGTCTCTTCTTGAAACTGAAAGACTTATGCACATACTCATCAATAATGACGATATTCGTATTCGTTGGGAATTTTAATGCATCAGCGATAAACTAAAATTAATGGCAATTTTCCTCATCCATTTGGAAATTAGTTGGTACAGGGGAAAGAGACATTTAAAAAAAACATAAGAATCCCGTGGGAGCGGATTAGGAAAAACAGCAAGCTATTCAATTTACTTGGAATGGATTTGATATTAAAGATTAACTCGCCAATTGTAAAATCCGAATTCTCAGGAGACTTTAACAACAAGTTGGCCCAAAATTGAGCATTATCTTCTCTCGCCATCTTCATACTTTAGAACCCCAGCTATTTTTACACACTGTGTGTTTATTATATAAAACTAAAGCAAATGCTTAAATCAATTTCTCTCTTATTTTTTTGTTTACACGGTGTACTTGTTTGCGAGAAGAGTGTAACAACCAAACGAATTTACAGCTTTCAAACTTCAGAAAATCACAGCAGAAAACTGACAGCTGACTAGGTAAATCAAGTTTTTTCTAGTTTTGAATTATAGCCAGTGTCACTACCAGGTATATTTTTTCTGAAACGAACGACTGTTTTTCAATAGGTAACGCATTCCTATTATTAGGTGCGAAAAACGTTGTGCCGTTTATTTAATTCCTCAATTACACAATAACTATAGTTACAATACCAAGTGCTTACGCCCTTCAAATCGTTGTGCGTGCTGCCAATGAACGTTCATGTCGTAGTGACAGTGCTTTATTTGTGTACGTTTGTATATATTTTGCAAAAGTTGTCCTTTTGGAAATGTGTCGCCATGAAATCTCATAATTTCTGCATTGTTCTGTTTGATTATTTAGAATCTTTGTGAGTGTTTGAAGTGAATATTGTCGTACTAACGCAATAATTGGTACTGCAGCTGGTCGTAGACATTGATAAACATTTTTTCGGTGTCACTGAGCTCAAGTGTTAAATGTGTGAGCCAAAGGAATTACTATCTAAACTATATATACATAAGTCATCGGATACCCTTTACAAGAACTTCTGTTTTTATCTTGTAAAAATCTTTCCCGAAACCGGATCTGTGTGTCATGTAATTTGAGTGTAAGTGCTGTTATTGTCTGCCTGTCAAGCAAAAGTTGTGAGGCATTTAGCTAAAAAGTTTTGCAATTAGTAGGCTTCATTATTAATTCCGTCAATACAAAGTATTACGGATTTGCACGAAATCCTAGAAGACAGCCAAAGGAGTGCACTTAAATAACGATAAATACAAGTTGGTCCTAAAGATTACGTTGAACAGCTTCGGAAACATCTACTACATTTACATCTATTTACATATTTATTATTCATTTTGAATCTTCCTCGGAGGAAAAAGGTTTCTAGGAGTAAAAAAAAGGAAGTCAGATTTTAATTTAACCGGCGACTTAGTCTAATATTTACAGTTGTTCAATTAAACTGTGTGCATTATATATGAAGGACTTAGGACTCATACTCAAATAAGATTCTTTAAGGGCTTTAATTGATACTGCTTTTGAACATTTACAAACTACCGATAAGTGCCTGACGATGGTGGGTGGTTATATGTACATTTATCATCGTTTTCAACTTGGTAGTGAAGCGCTGAATACAAATAATTTTCTATATCTTGTATTGTGATTATTCCAAATGTGTGGTAAATTCCTCAAAAACCGAAGCTTATTATGTCACTCAAATAGTTCAAGAGATCAAGGGTATATACTGGTATAATTTACAAGGAGCAATCAGTTTCGCTCAAATTAACTCAACGGGCAAAACAAGGCGTAAATTTCGGTTGAGTTAGACTGTTCCTGTTGAATGTGAGATGCGTCAGTGTTTTTTTTTGTGGGATGGTTAAATTGCATATGTATTATTATGTATATCTGTATTTTTAATTTTGAGGGTTCCTTTAAAGTTGTTTAGCTTCGTTGCTGCACTCGCTTCTACTCCGATTCCCTCATTGTGTTGGAAGCGAGCCATATAATATCCGGTAAAACAAAAGAATAACGGATATAATAAAATTGCTTATTGCCATCTTGTTTTTTGCCAAGTTTACTGATTAATGACGAATAAAGCCCATTACTATTTATTTCTGACAATCCTCGTGCAACAGCCAAACGAGGTACTTGCAACCAGGTCTCAAAATTGAAAAAGTTTAATTTCTTTTCATTAACTCCGATCAAAAGTGTATTATACTATAATTGCTTTCCAATGTAACTGCTTCTGAGTAACGAAATGGTTTGAGTACATAATTTTCGAGTGAATTGTATGTTCTGTATACTGCATATTTTAGTATTTTATTTAGTCCTTGTAATTTCATGAAATCGCAATCCATTTTTCATAGGCAGAAAATACTTGAATTATGAAAGGAGACTGAATGAAACTTACGTGTTTTACTTGGCAAAAGTAGCTCGGAAATTAGCTTCCGATTAATTTACATACTCTCGAATGCTCACCTGTTTTAGAAGAAAATAGATACTATATTGTTATTATTAACATTATAAGCTGTAAGATCGAGCTTGACGTGTAGAAAAACTTTCCGGACTAAAATTCTTTTGGACCGAATGGAATATAAGGTATAAAGAACAAGCCCATATTGTGAAGTTTTTGCTATTCAGGCAGATATTTCCACACACTCAAAATTTTCGGAGCGTTCTTGAAATTGTTAGGTAGTGCTTAAATCCTTGGAGGCTTTACTTAAGTAATACCAGCAGCCTGCGTGCAGTGTAGCATGTATTCTTGAATAAAAGTTGAATTGCTCTTCTAGAAATGTTCAAGTGAGTACCTGAGTGTGAAAGTTTAAGTAGCAAATACTGAATGCATGAGCTGATCTCTAGAAAATTAGTTGATGTGAATTAACTTGCTGCCTTTGTGTCTCTCACAAAATTTCTTGAAGAGTTATATATATGGAGTATCAAGGTGTTCGGAGGATTCAGAGTATCGATTAGTCAGATTACTCTTGTTATTCCAGACCAATATTGCACATATTTAACAGTAAATAAATGGTTGTCCGTTGGCAGATACTTTGTAATAGTGAGGCAATAATAGCTAGAATTTCCGACCCGATGATTGACCTGAGCCATCCCCGGGTTAGATGAGAAATGAAGTGAGCTGTAAGTACGTTTTGAGTAGTTCGGAGGAAAGTAGGGCACCGCACGTCTAGGAACGATAATCTAGGTCTGAATTGGTTACAATTATCTATCGGCATGCAGTTACCAACGGTACCGAATCATATTTAGAGTGCTCATCTTGTGGATACCAGAGGCATTTCTGCAGATACTAAGTTCATTAGGAATTTCACATCTTTGCTCCCTACTCATCCCTACAAAACCATATGTTTATTCAACCTACAAGCATTTCTCATTTAAATATGTAATTTGGGCGGATTCTGTGCATTACGTGGTAGTAGAGATTTTCTAGTGCACATCTACTTCAAATTTTCAGAGAGGATATATATCACACACTGTTTGTAAACCCCAACACATGGCATTTAACTGAGTGACTGAAGCATACCTTGACTCTCTGATTCCAATTCCTTATGTATTTCGTCATGTGCAAAAAAGGGATCGTATTGTCATGTATGTTTGATTGCTTCCCCAATATTTGGATTTTAGCAACGTAACCCAGGTGTTAACATCCCTATATATATTGGCTTATTTTATTGATTTTGTTCCAGTATAAAGAATTTTTTGAATCGGAATGAACTTTTATAATACACTACAACCATCTGAAACTTGATGATGCACCTCGGTGTTTCCTTTGTCTGGCTTGTTTATCTAAAAGCTGTAACCTATATACTTTAAAGTACTTGTCATGTAGATGCTCTGCACTTTGCATCATTACACGTATACATACAATTGAATATAATGGAAGTATCTATCTCTAGTATAGAAGATAGCTGTAACATAACATAATGTAAATATAATATAGTGTACAATTTAGTGGTAGTAGTATTACCAACACCGATTTTGACGTAAACATTCACACGAACGAGCCAAACTATTCAAGTTGGACAAAGATTCGACGGTTTCCATCTGCACTGCAAACGAAAATGTATTGAGATATCATTCGATACCTGTACAGTCAGCTTCAAAATGCGAATAGTGTATTTATTGGCAGTAACTTCGTTTTATTATCCGACGTAAGCTGCTGTGGGGGCTGCATGAGGTTGAGTGATTATAGTTCGCTTCAAGTGCATTATTCTGACACTATAAAGGTTGGTTCGTGTTTAGGTAGTTTTAACTCCCGCTTTAGGTTTTTGTGATGTTGGGCAGATATTTTAGCCACTCACGTGTGTACATGTATACGATTCTCACATCCGTATGTTTTTATTGTTCTTTCAGTAGGAAACAAGAGGACGTTGCTGGAACCAATGATGGTCATTTGGAGCTGTAATTTCACACTTGACAGCAAGTTTTATTGATAGTCGGTGAGCACATTCTTTTATTCTTTCCCTTTCATTGTGCTACATTGTGTTACTAAATTGAGCAACATTCAAAGTAATATTTGAATCCTTTTCAGCCACATTCTCCGAATTGGTATTTTAGGAATATCTTCCAACCTATTCTGTAATATAAAATCCATTTCTCCCTACCGATCTGTCACTGACTTCATGCTTACCTATACCCTGTAGTTCGTTCAAAAGCACGTGGCGAACTTTTCAATGGAGACTGGAGTTTTCAAGATTTATCTCCACCAGACAATAACATCTTCTGCAAAACTTGGACCATCTCGCTCCCCACGTTACTTTGTGCCTTTTTAATACCGTCCTGTATACTTCTTTGTTGTATTTTACTACTTCACAATCTTGTAATAAGGATCTCTCTTCGTATAGCTATTGTACTTTTTGTACTCTCCCCGGAGGACTCTTGCGAACTATTTTATTCCTGTACGAACATTCTTATGGACATGAGTGTATGTATGAGTGTACTTATATACGTAACACTTCACGCACTTGATTAACTCTATAGTTTACGCTCAGTAAGAATGTTTTATGCCTGTATGATCTGACGAAAAATGAGACTTGAATGTGAAAATATCTAGTTTAAAATCCAAGATATACATAGAATTTAGAACAAAGTATTGTGTTGAGAACAGTAAAAAAGATTCAATTATTCCTGCAAACGATGTTTATACGAGACGCTTTGTATTTTTATATTGTCATGGATATATAGTTGTGATTGCAATGCAGTATTTATTAGATTACAGCCATAATAACATGTGCCATTTCTTGCAGAGAAGGAAATAAAGAGGACTCAAGATGAGTATCCGAAGGGTTCGAGGGTCATTTCGTGGGTCTATGCGACGGTTTGGAAGTGCGGACTCTTCCAAGAAGACGCCGTCATCTTCCTCGTGGGTTTACCGAAATGATCAGTGGGTCCTAGTGTACGGTAAGGATGTCAACTGTGATGATTTTATTTCTATGTTAAATCCTAGGCTTTTGTAGTTAATGATGGGAAAGTTTCCTTCCTTCAAGAATTTAACAAGTTCTTGTTAATCATCAAAATGATACCGATGTATAGTTGTAAAGATTTTGTTAAACTATCTGTGCTACTTTTTTTTAGCTTGTACTTCCACAAGAAAAAAAATCTACAGGGATATTCACCAATCGCGCTGTATGTATCAATCAGCTTTGTTCTTAAGTATACTTCCTAAGTATACTACAAGGAATCTTGAACGAATTTATAGTCATTTATTGGTCACTTGGAGGAGTAGAGAAAAATTTAGACAGTTAAAGAAAGTTCCAATTCTTTGAGAGAGTTGATATCTTGAGAACTTTATGCATTATTCAGTATTTCAGATAGAGATCTTGTTGAGAAATATTCATATTAAATTATTCACCATCTTCAAATCCAGAATGTGAGTAGAAAGTTGAATTTCTTTTTGTAGTAATTTCCTCTAGCTGTATATGCACGTATATCGTAGGAAGGAACATATAATACTTGCATGCAACGTATTCTACTTTTGAATGTGCAAAGTGCAATCTTCGTTTGATCCATACTTCACGTACAAGCAATGACAGACTCTGCTTTTACCTTACAAAATATTCTTTATTTCAAATTTATTTACAACTTTAATGCTAGCTGAACCCCTTTTTGTCATAGGGACTTTGTTCTTGTAGAGGCGGAGAAAGAATTTGTGCGTATCCACTTTAAATGGTTTATTGGGGGAGTCTGTAACAAGGATTGGATATAAGCTCCGTACAGATAAAATTCCAGTCGTCCTAAGAGAGAATCGGAATATTCTTTTTACTGTCTCGTAAATATATGTGTGTGGATTCAGCTCTCTCGCTTGTGCCGTCGATACAGAAGAATAAAACCGTTTGTAGTTGAAATGTAAGATATTTGAAAGACTGATGCAAGTATTTTTCGTTGAAAATTCGTACAAGTTGAGGAATGGAATGTAGAATACAATGCGTGGCCCTTACTTCCTTTTATTAAATTGTAGGTTTTGCTGTATTTCTCCGTATCTAATGGAGAAAGACAATGCATGAGGACAAGTAGCTTAATTTTCATTGGATCATCTACATATATGTCGATATGTACTTAATTTTTCATATATTTGACTGATCACAAATATACTGTGGTAAGTATATTTGGATGAATGGGAAAGACACTCGTCTTAAGTATTCTTTTACAACTGTAAGCGGATATTCAGCTCCATGCATAATTGGAATGGTATAGGGCGAAACAGGGAGCAGGAGAAAAATTATTCGAATGCATAAGATTTAGGATTGAGCATAGCATATCTACCTTCACCTTTTCCAAAGTTTTACTCTTTCCTCACAACTCTTTCTCCAGGATGTAGAGCTTTACAGACTCTGTGTCTGGGCATCTCACTCTCTCTCCCTTGGATGTGTGATATTTCCTTGAACATACATAGCTCTGTGAGTTCCGTCGTAATACAGACTGAATTTTCTGTTACATTCTCTGCTGCTGTTCTGCTCTCAACTCGCCTCTCAGCGATTCTCATTCCTTCTTGTTTTCATACCTACATTTATAACTCTACTACCTTATTTTCATACATTTATTTCGGTCTTATTTCCGTACATACTCTTCATCCTGCTATTTTCTTACATTTAGATCATGCATATACTAGTTTAATATATTCATTTGGTATATATGTATACTATTTTTTGTGCTGTTGTATCCACCTAATACTTCCAAATGCCTATCGTGAATTTCGTGCCTATATTTCTTACCAACATCGAGTTTAATACCTCTCGTAATTTCATACGTACCTCTGTAAAATTTCACATTGTATTATTTTTGGCTGCTGGAGAACAGGGGCAAGCGTATGTAGGAGAGCTGATAGAGGGTAGGAAAATATAAATGTAAGGGAGTAAATAGCTGCGATTGGAAATTCAAAAGAATGAATTGAATTCCTATTCTGCAACCACGGTGCTCTAGCTTGGTATATCAGTCTGACGACCTCGATTCAAAACTTCTCACCATTTCCTATGCATGTAATAAGGTAAGCTATATCCCAGATTTCACTCTGGTTTTGTACTAGGGCACTAGATACAACTATATATATAGTATAGGTTAAGAAGTACGTGTGCATTGGCGTCAGTAGGGTAGGATAGGACTGACAGATCCTGCTGATTTCTTTCCTCCAACATATTGCATACATAGAAACCATTACATTATTTTCAAATCCTAGCCTCTTTTGTCTTCTGAATGCTCACCGACTCCTTCTAAAGGAGATGCTACCACTACTTCTACATTTAGTTCCTTGAGTCGACATCATCATGATCCACCTATTTCCAAATCCCGAAATCTAGTCTCCAGTCAGGTTGTTCTTTCCGAATGCTTTAAGCTACTGCAATAGCTCCCTATATAGAGTGTACAAGAAAGATTGTAAGTAAGGGGCTATTGTTCCTCACTGAAAATGCAGCCAAAAAGGAATCAGTTCCTGGGAAGTAAACTTTCCTGTCACCCTAGTAGACATATTCCATATTATTATTATCTGTCAGAGTAGCTTCACATTCCGGACCGGCTGAAGCTGATCAAGTCAAATTTCATTAAAATCCTGTTGTACTTATTACTAAAACAAACGTTCTTTTTAATATAAACGTCAATTTGTTCCTTACCAATAAGATCCATCCGACTAAGCGCATAAAAGTGGTTTGTAGATGCTGAATCAATCATCTGCTAATTATTAATGGTCATGCAACACCATGACCGAGTTTTACCCTGTATCTCAGAGAATCTTGTAACTTTTAAATAGATAATATGCTTCGTGTGCTATCAAGTGGAAAAATATTTTACAGGCGTTCTTCAAGCTCTGCAAAAGAAGTAGTTTTATATGTTTCTTAGAAGTATTCAATACCCTTGGGCTTATTAAAGAGGTCGTACTTTTGAGCGGCAGTTATTGAAATGTCATAAAGTAGGTGAACGGGAATTTCAATTACTTGTCACATCCAATAGAATAGGCCGAGGAGGAACGTACCCAGTCAGCCATTTAGCGTTGGTAGGTTCTTTAATTGCATTTGACTGCCCGTAATCGTTCTGCCCTCGTCGCTTGGAGACATGATTGCTCACTCGGGCCTGTTTACCTTTCTGTGAAACCATTTCCCAATCTCAACCAGCTGTGCTTTTTATATGAACATGAAAGATGAACAATTAAATAGAATGTCTAAATTAAGGATTTTTCCCTGATTCCGGCAACTCTCATCAAATATTCCTGAGGGCATTACTAACTTTCACTCTTCCAATAGCTTTCACTTCTGTGTGTTGGTTGATGTTCGGGCCGAGTGTGGGCAGAAGTGTTTGACTATGTTCAACTCCATTTATGTATCACCGGGGAAAATAGCCTTGACTTTTGTTTTGATTGCCAACTAATGACTTATAATGTTTGGGGTCAGGAGCGCTCGCACACTTTGTTTAACTTTAATAGGAGCTGGCTAGGACTAGAAAGAATGAAAGCACTAAAAGTTACAGGAAGTTATATCTAGCCAATTAGGCAGTAAACAATGAGGATTTCTCAGAGCTTCCGCAATTCTCCTGACATTAGACTTTAGTTTACGAGCATGTTTTAATCAACAAGGAGGCTTCCCCGGCTATTTTCCACTCTGCCTCGCTCATATCTCCCTACATCAGTTACTCGCATGTTATATATTTGCTTATTAATGGATCAACAAATTTTTTAATTGAGCTAAAGTTTAATAACATAATGGAGTTTCAAAAAGGCCTAAATTGTTTACAAAACTATTCCATTTTTAATTAAGTCATAATAAAACATGATGTGATCGCTACAATGTTGTTCTAACTAAATGATATTATTATTATTATTAGTGTATTCTCCTCAAAGCACTTTGACGAGTCAGCTCTAAAACGCTTCAACATTTCAATATTGGGGAAGCTCACGTTGAAAATGTGGATGTATCATTTGCTGGTTTTATCTCCATCGTGTTATTAGAATATTTACTAAAGAAGCAAGTTTAGTGCGCATTTATTATTACTCCTACATCAATTGCTAAATAATATGTTTTAAATCTTTGAACATATTTTCCGCGAATAACGAGGACGTTGTAATTATTGTAAAACGCACGAGGAAGGAATTCACAACTAGATACATATTATAATAATAAGACGGGAAAGGAAAAATAACTGGGAGTGGAGTGAGGAACATATGTGATTAATTAATGAGTGTAATTTGTAGTGCTACGACTAAAGCCAAGATATTTGAAGTCATCTCTACAAAAACGATGAAACTAATTCCCAGACGGGTGAAATGGCTGAGCTAACCCAGTTCTTCCCGTGTATGACTTGTAACCTCCTGAAGGGAACTCAGCGGCGAGCTAAGGGAAAGTCGCAGGTTTTGAGTCGACAGAGTACATACGTATGTATACACTATACATTGGAAAGTTAAAGTTTTACACTGAATAACTCCTTCTCTATCTCTTGCTCCCTGCTCTTCACACTTCTTCTTGTTACACAGATAACACTTGAGGCAAGGAGACGGATTTTTTAATGGTAGATTTGGAGACATTTTCCAAATATATGTCTTCGCTGCGAGTGTAAAAATTGTCATCTGGGACAAACCTGAAACTTATAATATGGAAATTGGAATGCGCTTTTCTCTCTTCCAGAATATTATGAGAAATGTGTAGCTCCAGGATCGGAAGTAACAATTTCAATAGTAGTGAAGAGGATGAGGTCTCATTTTGAAAGCCTAAAGGATACAAACGAGTAAAAATACTATGTACAAAACGGACGGAGGATATTAAGGATTCCGCCCGCAGGAGAAGCTTCCTTTTCTCTGTGCGTGTTCTATAAGGAGGAGATAGAATTAGGTAAAGTTGCCTCAGCGGAAAAAGAACTACGGGGTGTAAAGCAGTAATGTTATACCCGATGTGTGTGGATTCTTCAGAGGCGACAGTTTCCAACGCTCTTTCCTTTCCTCTTTCTCTTTCACATATACACACATACAGTTTCACACACTCACACAGGAATACTAACGCATTCTAAACACAAGCCTAAACGTCCGATTGTGCTATTCTCATCATCGACCAGCAACCAATGAGTAGGAAATTTTTCTGTGCGAATCACCACGGAATCTTATTATAAACTTAGGAGACGACGACAAGTATAGGAACTAGAGGAGGTCCCGATAGTGTTAGCTTTTGCTTCTTTTCTCGTTCACTGCAAGTATTTTCTTGGTGTCCTTCTTCCCTTGGGTTTAATGCTACCGTAGCTCTGGAGACTTTTTCTTATAGAGGAGTCCTACACTTGTATTATACGTTGTGTATACTTGTGTATATGACAGAAATGATAGTCTGCGGTGTGCTTTTTGGTACTAACTTATAAGTATGAAAGTATAGTTGAACTGTGTATTTTAAACAACTATATTTTCCACCACCTTCTTTGGAGTAAGCTTCCATTTTACTCACACAAACGATTCTTTCCTTCGTTGTCTTTCTCTCCCAACTCAATCTTTCCTCTTCAAGTATACAAGCCTACTATAGCAGAAGCATTCCTCTTTATCAACATTTCTCCATCCTTCAATCGTCACATGCACATTCTTCCGGTTGGATGCCCTTTTTCTTTTTCTCCCCGCGTTTTCAACGTCTGTGTATTTTTGGACCCATATCCATTTGAAAGATGATGATGGACAATGTCTGGAGGATGTTACATACATGCACGAAGCATTTTCACGTACTATAAAGTGTCATGTACAGGAGTGGCGGTGGAGTTAGTAGATACTGCTTGGTTTTAATAATACCCAACTGGAGAGGGAAGTAAAAAAAAGAATGCGAGAGTGTCATATCTCTGTTTAACATGTCTCATTTGTCTACTATTCAATGCGAGTGTGGACTTAATGAAAGCAGCAGCGGCAACTAGTGCTTACTACTATAAGCATCTATATAAAACAAAAAACGCGAACGCGAAACATTAGTTTTTAGATGATCAAGTAAACATAATGGAAAAATAGAACTTTCATTTGAAAAGTTGTTTCGTCTTTTCAGAGTTGTTTCAATCAGTTGAAAGGATCAATAGACTCAAAATAATCATTTGCTCAGCTTTACGGTGTCTCTTGTGTGACAGACCTATAACATTGTATGCATATGTGGGATGTGATAGTATACCTACTTTATGCATTTTATACTTACACGTTATAATGTGCTAGTACTATAGTTTACATGTGAATTTAATTTCAGTGCAGAACTTGAAATATAGTAAAGCTTGTGCATATATAGTATCTTCAGACGTATATACCAGTAGTATGTATGTAAAGTAGAGTTGTGTTGTGACTAAAATATGAAACGAATATATATGAGAGCATATTCTGTAGACCTAACCTAATTTCATATTTTCTGCATAATATTGGGAGCATTTGCGGTTTTTCCCTTGTCTGTTCAAATGCGCCAGTGTGTATACAATGATTTGAATCAATGGAATTAAGTGTGTTTTCCAGACTTGTTAAGATGTTACTGGTTATGGAAGGGGGTTGATGAAGTGAATTGAGAACAATACATGGAACACGAAGGCTGTGGAGTGCGTGAGGGAAGCATCAGTGTAGTTTAATGCTATATACTATAAATATATTCTTCCCTGGGATGCTCTCCAAACTTTTGTGCGTATAAGTGCTGCGAACATGGAGAAATGGCATTCGAGGATTTTCACGTAATAGCCTTAAAGTTAAGATGCAGCAGGAAGCACACAAGGCAAAAGTGAAAAATGTTTTTGCTGATGCCAAATGAATTATAAGGAGGAGGACATGCCTTATCGAATTCCTTGAAATTGTTCTCCCTCTCATGTTCCCTTCTTCTCCGCTATCATTGACCCGTTTTATTAGAAAAAAGCCTTTAAATAGTCACTTTGCTATCATCTCTCCCTTTCTCCTCCTTTTACTCACTGCACCAATTCATCCACTTTATGTGGATACTTTCATGCTGGATTGCCCCACAACACTAATAGTATCTATATAAAAATATATTAGTCTATGTATACAACTTCATATCTCCTATTTTCAAGGGGGTAGTCAGAAATACTTGGAGGTTCTTAACGACTCTGGAAGACGCTCTCAAAATAGTCCTTTCTTCCTGTCCTACTTGTTTTTCTTGATTCCAGACACAAATCAGAACTGATGAGGTTTTTCCAAAGGGTTTCTTTTATTTATAGGATAACCACGTAGCTAAATACAAACATTTATTCTACAAACCAAAAGGGTAATGATAGATTTTATTGATTTAGAATTCAACGCAGTGATAGTTAGTGAAACTATTACATATGAACATTGAGACCGGACTAGTTGTAGATTGAAGCAATTTGCTTACAATATTTATCAATAGATAATGAACAATATTTGGGTTGAATACTTTTTTTTACTATCATCTCTGCTCAGCAATAAAACATTCTTCAGTTATTATTCCAGGTTAATTTTTGTTTTCACATAATCCGTTTGAAAATCGTAGCTTTATTTTTAACAAGTTGTCATTTAATATTTTAATATTTATCATTTCAAAGACCCTGAATTTTATCATGAATGTGTTTTTAACACTCGTAATTTAAAATTTGCCACACGAATGTCTTATTCGTCATAAAACGTCTTTTCACATTGAATTATTAACGTCAATGACTTAACATTCGTCGTACAATATTTGCCAGGTCAGAGTTTTATTTGCAGATTTTTCACATTATTCTTGCCAAGTTGTCAATAAAAGCTATAGTGGGTCGATACGAATCATCCGTCACACCCGTGATTCGACTGAACTTGTAGAGATGGGTTTATTATTTAGGTAGTTAGTTATAGGTCGTGGTTTCGTAAACTTCCACCAGCATCCAAGTCTTTCATCGAACCCAATTATTCTGAGCTTCCCAAGCTCATGACATCCGCTGTTTAACAAGCATACTGTATTTGAACCTGGAGTTGTTCGCATGTAAGCTTCTTGATCAACAACAAATGCTAAGTTCATATACACTAGCTTAGTTTGCGATGCTCAGAAGTGAAAACGAAATGAATTTAATGGGTATAGGGTTATTAGAGTAAAGCGGAATGTGTTGAGGAATGATTATGGATTTACTCAATCAGTCAGCAAAACCCGTTATAGTGGCCTAGTTATTGAGCTTTGAAAGATGGTACTTTTGACGGTCGTGCTGACTAGGCAGACTTCTGGAATAACAAAACACTACTACGTGCTGCATTTTGATCCCTGGGTGCTTTCCTGGTAAACCTTTCCTGTATGAATACGCTTGATAGGCAAAATTTTCCAAGCATAGATACATCATATCACATAACTATGTAGATGCTTTAAATACTCGTTGCTATTACGTGACTCTCCGGCGAGTCTCCGTTTGATGTTATAAGTTCATTCTTACACGAAGTAAACTTTTTGATTGTGTTGTTCTTTGTGCAAGTCTGTGAAAGTTGGATGAGATTTGAGAAGGTGCTGATTGTGAGTAATTAATATTCCTTGAAAAGGATTGCTTGTGTCTGTCATACAATAGATATAATATACTCCTAGTATTCAAGTTATGTCTAAGATACACCAGTGTGTACTCTCTTTGTTTAAGTCCTTTGAGTTAATGACATTTATGACATGTACCCTCTTCAGTCTGTTCATATTTCAGGTATGTAGTTAGTTGTTTTTTAATTTCTGCACTTTACCAACAAAGTTTTTCTTTTGCATGTTTTGTATTTATCTTGAGTGCTATTTTATGTTTATCTTGTGTTTTCTTGTGCATTATTTTGTAGAAGCCCAGAGTGTTATTTTGTTGATGTCTGAAGTATTATTTTGTGTTTGTCTTCTGCCTTGTGGTTGTGGAGTTATGTACGTCGTTCTTGATGAACAAAAATTCCTTAGTTTGTGCAAGTTTTTTTCCAAAGTTCAATGGCAGCCAGTGATTGCGAGAAGATGAAACTAAAGAGAAAATAAACGTAACTGATTGATTGTGAATGGAGCTTGTTCGAAAATTAATGGCTATGCTCTCTGTTCCATGCGAAGAGTGAAAGTGAAAATAGAGGTTTCAATTAATTATAACGATTGAAGAAGTAAGATACAAGAGATGAGATTTTCAAGTTTAGAGATGTGAACATGTGCACTTTTCATTTGGAATTCCAGTTAACAAAGGGTTTCAGAAACAAAGTCAGTCTACCCATTGGTTCTGTGCTGATCAATCCTTTAGTTTATTTGGTGTTAGTTTGTGGATTCTGAACATAGCTAGACTACCTTAACTTATCACCTTGCTGAGGCGCAATCTGACATGCTATGCCAACTTGTGTACCGGTTCCATGCTCGCAGATATATTATCTATTATATTATGTATTGTACATATATTTCGCTTGTTTTTGTTTTCAAATTTTCTTTTAATTGGAAATGGGGACAAGTAAAATAGCTTATTAATCTCAATGTTACTTTTCCACCTCCAAAATTCTTGACATTTTGGTTTTTTTATTAGTTTAGAACAAAATCATTAAAAAGTTTTTTGTCGTCTACATTTTACGATCTTCGTGTTGTTACATACTGCAGTATATACTCTGGATAATGGTTTTGAAATGATTCGACATTTCCAATTTCAACCATGATTTTAGGGGCTGACAACGGTAATTTCCTAAAGTTAAGTATGACTAATTTGGCCCTGGAGGTTCGCTTATGAAAGCGAAAAACTTCGGTAAAGTTGGTGAAATACCGTGTAGTATCTATTCCCGTCGTTTTGTTACCGATATGCCTAATACATACGTCAGTGAACACCATGCTTTTTTGTATAGGAGTACCCACTCGCAACGTTCCAACATCAATCCTGATCGCTGACAAAAGTGTTACCAGGGATGTTCAAAAGTATGAGAGATTTGTGAATGGGAATAGATTGTCGGAGAAATGATTGCGCCAGTAGGTTATGGAAGAGTTGATATAATGGATTGAGAAAACAGAAGCGTGAAGGTTTTGGTGAAGTTTTGTGATTGATCTTATAAATGATTTTCGGAATAGGCATTCAGACGGAAGGAATGTTACATTAACGATCGGGGTTGGGCTGGAATACAAATGAGGAGAATTCCAATTACGATTGGATTTGATGGTCAACACTTGAAGGCGTAAATAGTTATTGGAATTAAAATGAAAGGAATGTACATATTTTGTCAACTCGTGTAAAATTAGAGTCATAGATTTCATTCAGGGATTATATACACAGTATTGTCTGGAATTTACGATTAGCCCTCTTTTGCATTTAGTATAAAGCTCCCACATCTTTAGACTTTGGCGAAGTTATTATTTCCGTTTTGAACAAAGATTCCACAGTCGGTTGTCTCTCAAAATCCGCACCCAAAACATATTCTTATCAGCAAAATGCATACTGTGAAAAGAATAGATGAAGTTATTATTTCATATTCTGGAGGACCAACATGTTACTGTATTGCAGGTCTACGGAAAGGTATTTGTAATGTACGTGGTAAGCCCATTTGCTCTATGGCTGACTGTAAATGTGTACTATAGTGTGATGATGTTTTACATATTATAGTGAAAGCTCCTTAGGATTACACTCTGCATCAAATTTTCCTTTTACTGACTCCCAACGTTCACTTTCTCATCGCATCACAATGCGCCTCTCTCTCCCCTGGCCTTCCTCGCCGTTTGAATTTTATGCAGCCACTTTGAACGTCTTTATGACTTGAAGGGAAGGAAAGAATAGCTTTTCCTACATTCCAGCTCATCTAGTCGATTTTCGGTCATGCATAAATCACTGAGAGACTGAAGGAGCACGAAAGGGAAAAGTCAGTTTGAACAAAAACTTTGTACAATTACCTTTCAATTGCAGAATTGGGTGTTACAAATAAAATTTATTTTCTTTGCACAATAGCTTTTAATTTATTTACACAATTTATATCATTCGCAGAATGTATTGCTGGTAAAGGAAAAACACCCGTAGAAGTATCACACAAGTATTGCCTTGCCTGCTACCAACTGTTTAAACATAAAACCTTAGTGGGGAAAGAGGTTTTCTCGTGTAAAAGCATGTATACATATGCATTAGAATTATTGTAGAAAGGTATTTAAGTATTATTAATACAATTATTAGTATCATTTGCATTCTTTATCAATGCAAGAATCCAAAACGGGAACACTCAAAATTCTGGTAGTCAATAAGTAAAGTACCACATTATTTTTAAGTGTAGAGTACTCAATTTAGGAATGTTTTGATACTAGTAATAGTAATAAGTCGATTTTGGTACATTAAGGCATTAGCGAAACTTACTTAGTCGGTACTTTAAGATACTTCACCGACCATATAAGTATATCTTTTATATACATGTGTATAGAAATAAAGTATTATAGCAGTAGTTTAACTTCAACATTGTAGTCCTTGCTGTGTACTACTTAGATTCTACATAGTAACTTTTGTGGCCGCATATTTTGGCAACTCACTAGTTGTCAACGGATGTCCGCCAACAAAGAGAATTCGCATTCCTGGCGTGTAATTCGCCTTCATTTTCTTTTTTTTTCAACTGTCCCCTGTGTACACCGCCATGTCAAATCAAAAGTTAAACAGATTCCTAGAAAACAATTTTTACAAAAAACACAGACTACAGATCTTGCAGGAGGTACATAACGGAGCACTATAGTTCTACATCAGCGCTGCTTGGATGGGTTTTTTCATGATAGCTTCTTTCTAAAAATGTCTGAGTGACTAAGATTATCGGTAATGTATTTCTCAGCATGGTGCTTCCAAATAAACTACTACGTTAGAGAGAACAAGGTAGGAAGTGTACTGTATGTTGTTGATTATATTTTAATGAAGGTAAGTATGTTTTATATTAGATACTCAATGTACACTATACATTTTAATAGATATATTTAATATAACAGGTAGGCGTATTTATTCTAATCAGTAAGCTGTAATGGTAGCATTTGAGCTAATGCTTAGGCTAATCCGCTCATATTAATATAGTCAGATATGTGGCTGTTTTTGAGAGCTTCTTGAGAGTATGCTCTTCCTCGTCACTTCCAATAAGCCCAGCGTGTGCAAAAAGTAGATTTATGAATTAAAGCCGTCCACAACTATTCCAAAGTTGATTTATGTCGTGTTCATCTATTTTAATTGTCGTATCAAAGTGTATGAGAAGTAGTGTGATAAATATGACTGAGAGCATATACTGTGCAGGAATAATTTGACATCAACGGGTGCTGTCTTTCTGAAGAGAATATACGAGTGAGCTTTCTTTTAGGAGGAGAAATCTGTGCACATTCCTTTGGCCATAGTTTTGGAACGGATGAGTTCTCCTGTAATTTCATATAAATAAGAGTTTCACCTTGATGTTTCTCCGAGGCCATGTTTTTCAGCCGTGGAACCATGAATAATGTATGTATACCCAGGGATTGATTTATGACATTGCAATAAAGTGAATGCAGATTTATGGTGAATGTATATATAGTATGCACTAATGCCAGGAGTGTAATCTGAGGTAGTTCCCTTCAGAGTCTGTACACAATGGGCTTGTTACATATAATGATCGTGCCACGGCAGTGAAACAGTTGCACACTAAGGAAGGGATTTAGTTCACCAACATTTGCACTGTGAGCAATGGATTTAGCTCGCAAACATTTGCAAAATGCATGACCAATGTATACCGTCTAGCGAAATAAATGCAGTCGTACCAGCCGGAGATGACAATTTGCCCCCCCCCCCGCAGAGTAGACTCTAGTTAAAATAGGAAAAAATCAAAATTAAAAATATGTACAAGAGCTGGCTTGTTCTTCCTCATTTATTCATTGAGCTGCATCCTCAATTCTAGTAAGGTAGACATAAAAACAAATAAAATATGTATGTTGTGAGCTTTTAGGAAAATATCAGTGCCAAAATAAAAAATGGGTTCCGTAGATTTACAGTAAAAGCGTTGCATACAATATATATGTATAAGGTTTTTATTGTTCCCAAGTCGAAGGAAGCCTGCTTGTTGATATTTACTTTGCCGTTCCTATTAAACCACCACCTCCTTTTCACAATCATCTCTAACTGTACTTGTGATTGTTTGTATATTGTTAGTGCCGCAGTTTGAAATAGAGAAGAAATGGGGAAAGAAATAATACAATAAGAGTTGGAGCTTCTGTGTGTGAATGATTTTTCCCGAGTAAAGTTTCCTCAAACAAATATCTCTCTTCTGTTTGGTCTGATCACTACTACTGTACAACTATATCCCAAGTCTTGTGGAAAAACCACACAACGATAAAGATTTACCAAGTGAGGTCAGGTTCGTGGAAAGTTTTTTTCCCCTTTTTTATCCCCGTTTTCTTAACATTCCCTCAGCCACTCGGATGTCGTGAGACAGATTGCGTTTGTTTTAGACTGAAGGAGATGTAGGTATACATGTTTGAATATGCTTTTGCTACAGTGCTCACTATTATGCTTGTGCTTATTGTTAGAGAAATACTTATTGTTTAGCCGAAGCTGTCAAGTGGTTTCTTTATTGAATGAAAATAGCGGTATACTCTTTGGTTCTAGATATTCTGTTAATGCTGCATAGAGTTAGTATTTAAAGCTTGAATCATTAGGAGCTATATAAGTCCGATAATTTGCGGATTAATTGTAATTTACATTAAATGAAGTGAAAATTATTATACTCATTACATTTCAGAGCAAGTTAGTGTTGATGTTGTATTTAGAAACAGGTGTATAATGCTTAAACAACAATTTGCAATTGTAATATAACAAATTTATCACTAAAAGGTGCAGAAATGTAAAAAAATCAATTTGGTCTATGGATGATATATGTAGTTCGTTTTTTTGATGTGTATAGATTATTGAATAAAAATCCGAGGTATAATATATTCGTTCTACCTTTAGTTTAGTTGAGATTAGGGATTCCATGACGATCTAGTATTTTCTTCGAAATCTAAAAACTGGAAAGTAATTATACTAAACGCTGTAATTAGCACTTGTGAATATACGCTACGGACATATAACCATCCACCCTAATTACGTATTGTTGAATTAGTTAGGACGAACTGTAAGGTCATTCCATATCACATGTAATTGACATGGCTGTTACCCGAGCTTGACGGCAGAGGTACTTGATTAGTTAAAGAGTGTAGCAAGAATAATTTGAACCCTCTCCATATATTTTGTTTCACCGAAACCACTTTGAACATTGGTTGGGGGTATCCGCACCATTCATGGAGCAGTCATTATTGAAGAGGAAACGCTGAAATGGTCTCAGGCTGTTGCACAAAGTGCCCCATGCTATTCCAGCTACAATTCCATCTTCTATATTGTTATTCAAAATCAATCTCAAAGCTGCATTCATAAGAAGTAATCAAGAAACGATTAGGACTGCTCTAGTAAGCAAAGCAATGAAGTTAATCAATTCCACTTTTGTTTCACTGGATTTTATCCTGGCTTCAGCAGTCTTGATGGATGCTATAGATACCAAATGTATGTATGTAATTACATACGCACACAGGTCATAGCTTGATTTAATCGTCTGTTCATAGGTATTGACCCATAGCGGATATATATACTATGGGGATACATTGATGCGTACTTCATTGTATCACAAATTACTTTTCCGTGAATGATGTAGCTAACGGGTTATCTTATCAAACTCCTCTTTTGATGTTGATGCTCATGCATTTGCTGCTTGCTATCTCACTGTTATATATGGATTGAACTTCACCGGGCGAAGTAAGGGTCGTAGTTCCAATATTTGTCTAAATATTTTTGTCATCGTTTTATCTACATAGATGCTTCAAGGTATGTTGGGTAACATGAAATTAGTTGTCATATACTACAGTTATTGATTCTGTAGCTTATAGTTTGCTAACAAATTTGCATTTACTTGTTACTGGCTTTGAACTATATCTGGGTAAAGGGCTGGGGTTAACTTCGGTTTAGTGGAATGTAAGAATGTTGGAAGTCACAGCTAAACATCCCGATTGACATCACTAACAAAGATCATTAGCATTCTGAGTTATGAAAACATGTGAAAAGTCATCCCTTTGGGATGACGTTTTAGCTTTTCAAACATAAAAGACGTGTTTGGACGTTTGGCCTGTACTCAATGATCATTTATTTAGTGGACTGGGGAGAAAGTGGCGAACAAGCCGCACATGCACATGTAGTAGCCTCTTCTAAGTAGATGTATTCTTTGGAAGGACAGAGAAGTGGTATGGCTGAATGTGGCGAAACATTTCTGTTTGAATTTTTTTGAGTAAACATAAGTGTAGGAAGCGTAAGTATATGCCTACAAGTATGTTGCAGAGAGTGCAGCAGACTGTAGGGCTAAGCTGATTGTGCTACATCCCGATGACAGTTTTCGCCATACCAGCTGTGTTTCCATACGTGTCTATTTTTTGACGTTTTTGTGTCAAAACAAGCAGACATGAATGCTGTTGATAAGGGAATTTCTTTACTGAACTGTAACACCCAAAATTCAAGGCACTCATCCTTTATACTCAGAGCGGAGGTTATACAAATACAACCAAAAACTTACTCCCGATGGAAAAAGGAAAATTTTCCAGCAGGCTAATGGAAATAGACGAATATTGAATAATACGTTTTCGTTCAAAGATGATTTGTGGTATAGCAGACATGGATTTCGAAAGAAAGTAGCTTTGGGAATAAGATGCCATTCTGTTTTCTGTTCCAGATTTTGAGCTGTGCATTTCCTTTTTACTTTAGGAAAGAGCCGTAGGAAAAAACATTCATCTTTAGAATGCCGCTCTTCCCAAGTAAATATAAATGGCAAGCGTGGATACAACTATGTAAAGTTGTATAGTAGCATCAAATATCATCTGGCAAAAATTTTGGTTGTATGGATATTTCTCTTGTTGATATTACATAAATTTCTGCATTTAAAGCGGCAAATTTATTTAACTGAACTAATTAGTTGAGTGCTTAGTGGGTGTAAATTCGCTTCCCAAAATGGTGCAAGCTGGATTGATTGTTTGACTGGAAATGAAAGTCAAAGGATAAACATTGCTGATGTGCTGTGGGCACAGTCTCCTAAGCATTGGTTGTGATACACGTGTACCAGAAAAGCAAACATTTTGCAACCATGTTTTATGAACTTCTGATTCGGGGTATGGTTTTGTCATTAATAGCTGTTCTGTTATTCGTTCCCGAGAAGATTTTACCAGTACATTGTAATTACCCTGAAGCGTTGTTGGTGTAAGATTTAGGAAGAGTAGTAAAGTGAAGGGAAGCGTTGCTGGTTCGAATGGATGATATCATAGACTTTTTTCTGGCTTTCTGTCTCGTTTGATGAGGTCGATGTTGAATAATTATTTAATTAGGCTAATACAGTCGGGTTAAGAATTTTACTATTAAGGTGCAGCAAGAAAAAAAGTTTTGGGATATTAAAATGGATATGCATAATGACATGAGCTCCTAGAGTTGACAAGCCTCAGCCTCATCGTTCCTTAGTAGTAGATATCTGTTCATGAAAGTTGAATATCATTATAAAAGACCCGACTGACGGCATTGGAAGCAGTGAAGAGCGAAAGTTCTGTTCTTGTCAGGGTCCTTTCTCTCCCTCTGCCTCGCTCTTCCTTGGCAGTTCAGTTTTCCGCTTCATGGAAATCACAATCAATAATTAAATTACCATTGCTCTACTTCTTTTGAAAAACTCCACAATGTCACGGTGAGATATTTATGTAATTATATACTATAAACCTTGCCAGTTGAACTGCCCTAGTTATCTAGAACTGCCATGGTCATCCGGGGTTCTGACCAACATCCGCAGGCATTAAAAAGTACTAAGAAAATATTGCCCAATTGGCTTAAATATAAAGAATGCTAAATTTACATGTCTTGCTATGGAGAGGTAGGATACATTGCACTGAATTCGAATCCCTGGGAAAAAGTAAAGGCACTGGTAAGAAGTAAAGGGAGGTGGGCGCATATCCCTCCTGAAATACTTTCGGCTTCCTGCATGTCATGTCTGAATGACAGTCTAACATAGTGAAAGACGTTCCATTTTTATGCCACCCGAGTCCAGTCTATTTATTATTTATTCACATTGTCGAAATTACGATGTAGGTTTTGTGACAAGTGCTAAGGCAAACGGGTGGCGGCTGGGCTGAAGTTGTAAAATTTAACGTGTATCTCCCGACGGCTTTCCATTTTTGTATGATGTTTCTCCTCATCCAATGGTAAAGGCGTATCACAAAGTAATGCAATATGCCTGCAGGTCTTAACATAAATTGACTTTATATTCAAAAGTATAAACAACAAGACTGTGAAGAGAAACTGTTGTGCGGGAAACTGATTCCCCGTAATTTCTTCCGCGAGTATTTACCTTTGTAGGAGCTAAAATTGTGTGAACTTTGATGATAGTGATAGTAGGTGGGGATTAGAGTAATTTGATTGATATGCAACACTACGTATGTACGTATAGACGCACAGTCTTGAATTTCTTGGCGATGTTCTCGAGGTTCAAAGTTTGAATCCTTTGATGATTCCATGTTCTAGTATAATAAAGTAAAGTTGGAGGGGATGAGAAAACAGTAAGGAGGTAAGTGTTGGGCTTGTTTAATTCAATACGACAACATGCTGAGTTTGTTGCAGGAAGTGGATTCAAAGAAGGTAGCACGGAGAAATGCTTACTATTACTCCCTGGACATTTGCATCCACCATTAGCTGTATAATATATTATGTGATAGTATACGTATGTAGTTTGCTGCTTCTACTAAACGGAAATTCCGATGGATGGAGAATTCCCTCCGACGTTTCACATTACACGGTAAACAGTCACCTCAACCTAGACAAGAAGATACGTTGATGGATTATTACCAAGGAAGCTCTGTATTGTTCGGTAAATACTAATTCCATGTCTCCGCACTCGATCATCAGAACAAGAAGTCTTGTTCGTTTTCGACGAAGACACGAACACTGGATTGGAAGACTTCAGAACTGAGATTAATTAAAATTATCTCTAGAAATATTTAAGGACCAAGGTGACCTATAAATACTTAGATACTAGAATAATTCTAGTGTTGGGGACCCGTACATGTGTCAGGCTACTGGGAGGTGGCTTCCTGCTAAAAAGTTAGCAGTTCCTTTCCCAGTTTGAGACACCAAGGAGAGTTCACCGTGTGTGGCAGCGAAGTTTAATATTCAATATGTGCCGAGAAAGGAAGTAAGGACTGATGGTAATTATGAAAAGTCATAGGTAGAAACTCTTAAAAAGACTGAAGAGTCAGCAAATACCGGTGGAACCTGCTGACACCATGATAATCTGAAAGCATCTCCTATTCATTCTTGTAATAGTAATGCGTCGAAATCTCGTCGGTACTTGCACTTTCCTTTTTGCTTAAAATTCCTTCTTACTTGACAATCTCCACGATTAAAGCTAAAATGTGGTATGATGAGGCGCAGAGTAGAGTGTGTGTATATTGCCGCTGCTAAAGTACTGCGGTATTAAAAGTGTTCGGGGATCATGGAATGCTAAGATATGTCGTAGTTTTAGAATCCCTTCACGGCGCATCTTCCTCATTTCCTTTTTCCTTTCCTACGTCTAATATCCATTGACGTGCGACTAGGCCTGCCGTATAACTTACTCTCACAAGAAGATTAGCATTGATACTCTCCCACAAGTCCTTATTTACATACATCATTTACATAGCTTACAGCTATGTCTATCATAATAGTCCTTGAGTGCATCATTTTATGTAAGTGTTTACTCAAATTTCCTCGATCAAATGTTAAATGCCAGCAGAATTTTTCACTATATAGCTTCCTTTTTCATGAGTTACTGATCCCTGGGATGCATTCCTTAAATGATTGTTACGAAAGTCAATTTAACCTGCTAGAGTTTAGCAGCATCAAAATCAATTCATTATAATAGAGCGAATGTTAAGTACAGGAAGTGTCGTGTGCGTTCTATAGTGTTGTACAGTACATTAGAAACAAAAGGTTACCGATGGTTACGACTTGCACCGTGCTCAGTTTGAGCTGAATTAATAATAATATTTCTCCAAATCAATTTTAAATGAAATTTGTAGGAGAATCAAATAATCATGACGACAATAAATTGATTGTAAGAAAATCATTAATAATACTAATTAAATAAAAATCTCTGACGGGTTAAATGTCAAAAGGAATACCAACACTAACACATTAAACGTATTACTGCTAGTACTGAGCTTATCTTCACTGTAATAGTTGTATGCACTGCATAGTAATGAACGTTTTATTATCACATGATCATGGAAACTGACATGATTTTGAGCCATAAGTTTGATAAGCTCTATGGCAGCCAAACTGCCTAATTAGTGTTACAATTAGTCTTAGTAGCTGAAGTTACTTATGTACGTAGTCATCAACAGTCGTCATTTCTTTCCGCCTTCATCTAAACCTCTTTATATACATATAACGTCTACAATAGATAAGGTCAAGTACAATTACTGTGACCCTGCATTGAATATGTATAACATGTTAAAACGGGCAGATTCTTCTTGGAAAGTAAGGTATTGCATGGTAGCTGTGTTATGTCAGGTAACTTAGAATGCAGCCGTACCTTGGGCTTTGTCATCGTGCAACAGGGTGCTTTTGAGACCAGTTCGATTTAAAATTAAATGGGTAGAATATTGCCTAAACTCCTTGAAGTTTCACGAATCAACCCGCTTTACATAATTAAATATAGGTAATCCGTTTCTAGCTACTTGTAGCAACTTCTCATAACTAAGCAGCTTCATGAATAACGGAAGTACACTTGTTCACAGGGATAAAAGGAATCCATTAGTTTAACACAAGGGTAGTTATATAATTATAATAATCTATATGCGTTCCTCAATCGTCAATGAATTTCAGACTCCCATTAAACAAAGGTGGATTAAATACATGTACGACAGGCTAAAACTCAAAGCTAAAAGGCATTAATAAGGGGATTCTATAAACTTATTTCTTCAGGAATCTCAAGTAAATTAAAGTAAAGTCACTAAATGCTGTTCAGATGCGGCTAATTCTTTCAATTCAATGCAAACAGGCGGATTAAAGCTACTAAAGCCTATCTTTCAATAAAATCATTAAGACAATACAAACATTGGCGTTCTATGTAGAAAACTATACAATCCAGACGGGTGCATTGAAGATACACCCACATCAATGATACACCACGGATTACCATCGATATGCTTAACTTGTGAACATCATACGGGTTTATACCCTTCCGTTGTGAGTATTTTGGCATCAAGAGAGTGAAAGTCTCTGTTTGCCGTGAATGGCAGGTACAGTACGCCTCTATCTTGTCGTGTCCGTTGTGAATTTTCAGGGTATGGGGGGATGCTCCTGACCCATTTTCAACAAAACTTTATTTCTTGTCCTGGTGTACTATAGAGGATTATAGTACAATATGGAGGACAAAGATCGACATAGAATTACACATCTTTTCCCGTAGAATGAAAGTCAGTGAACAGAACAGAATCATTTACATAATCATCAGTTTACTTCATATGTCAATATGTGTTTGGTTACCATTATTTTCGCTTCTGTGAACTGAATTCTTGGCATTTACCAAGAAATGGATATATGGTTGTTCTACCGAATGATTCTTTCCTATGGTGTAGTAGTTGCTGAATTGTCAGCATTTGGAACTTGTGGTGGGACAGATGGTTGTGCAGTTTCGGTTCTTGGCCATTTTTCCTTCGTGATTTCAAATTTATTTCCTTTTAATTCACTAACTAATTTGTTGTACAACTTTTTATCAATCCAAGCGCAAGGATAAGACTTCGTTTAGTATCGGCACTATTTTATTTTATTCATTTTCTAATCATTGGAAAAATATGATCTTGAGACTGGAAGAACCCTCTGATCTCAAGAATGCAGCTTGATATTTCTAGTGTATAAGCTTTTTAAATGATTCTAACAAACGTTTTTGGAACATCCTGACTTGCTGCGCATTTAATTTCATTTATATTTTCCCTGACATCAAAATGTTTAATGGACACTCAAAGTTAAAGAAAGGTTTTACAATATGGCAAGGTTACCCAGAAAGTACTTCATGCGACTGTAGATTATTAAGGTACACATTAGGAAAATACAAGACTTGTGAATTTCTTTTTGGGAAGTATATGAGTCTACAACTTCCTTGTGGATTGTGAGACGGCATTCCATTTGAATTTTTCTCCTTTCTCCTCAATGAGAAGAATAGAGTTACCAGGGCAGAATAGGGCTGCTTTTAGTGCTGAGGAAGTAAACTAGTAAAAATATTGAACGAAGATGATTTTACATGCCCTTTTTGAAGCCACAGACATTTTTTCTTGGCTTTTATATTCAGCACAATCCATCATGTTTTTACATCGGTAGGTTTGGCTCCCATGGTATGACGTTACAGCATACGGAATCGGTAGTAATGTCTGAAAAAACTACTTCTACTTTTGGTAGTTGGAAGGAGAGTGTGTTTGGAATTATGGAATATGTTTGAAGGACGTTTTACTTGACTGGTTTCGCCTCACTGTTAAATTACATAAATACATGAAATATGAGCTATGTTCCCGCACCGCCGTTGTCACATACAAATGAGATTCCCTATGTACTTAAAATCTGTTATATTGTAACCCTTTAAGTTTGAAAGCTTCTATACTGTTGTAATTCCAAACTTGACACATTCACAGAATCTGACGGATAAAGATGATAATTATTGTCGCTATTCTTCAGAATTTTGCGTAATTTGCTTATGTGACTAACCTAATTGTTTTAATTCCATTGTCGTTCTGTAGATCTTAAGCTTATATATCCATTGTGTACCATGTATTAGGATTCTTGGAAATATTCTCACGAACTGGGTTGGAACGGCATTTTTAAAAGAACTTATCCAAGTATAAAAGCGAATGTTAGAAATTATTCCTTCTGGGAATCTGAAATCTTATCGTGAAATCTCCAGAAGATAATAAGTTTATTACGCTCACTGAATTACTTGTTCTTATTGTAAGTTATCATACTATGAACTAAGTTGCTGGTAGAAAGTTCCGTCCTTCCTGCAAAATCCTCCTACGCGTAAATATTGCGTTTCAAATTTAGTGTATTTTAATCTGGTGGAGATTATCTTATTTGTTTGTTGATGACGACAGCATATCTTTGTAATGAAAAACATAGTCGGTATATCGTTTTTGATGTAGAACATTATCCGAATTGCGTTAAAAAAGTGTGTCAAGTTGAAAATCTTTTCCAAAACCTTGTATTTAATTCTTGAAGGGTATTAATGTCGTTCTTAATTCTTCTAGATTCATGTTCCCAAATTAACATGAAGGCAAGATGATGTGACAATTAGAAATAATAAACCACAGACACCAGCTAAGTGTGTCATTGTCAAAGTCGTGAGTTCGTACAAAGAAAGATTACAACTGCAAACAACGATCTGTGGGAAGCATATGGGAAGTTAGAAGATGAAGGAGTTTCATGGAGCTGCTGGAAGATGACTCGGTCGGGTAAAACGGTGAAGGAGAAGAAGATCTTGCATTTCTGGACGTAGCTGAACTGTTGTAGAAATCTGCTTCTCGCGGTTCGGTGTACGCGCTTATGAGCTCGGATTATTGTAGAAAATTAGAACAGGCTCCAAACATGAATGAGATTTCATGTATGTAGGCATACCAGTAGAACACATTGATCTGGCTGGCTGGTTGGACTTCGTGCTCTCATTCAATATTATCCTTCCACGAGTACCTGTTAGCTCCAGCAGATGCTCCCTGGTGGGAAAATAAGAAAATGAAAATCACAAGGAGTCTTAATATTGATTTTTTATCCACGTTCCTTCCAAGATGCAAACCCAGGGTCTCTCGCAGTCTCTAAGTTGAGAAAACTGGTGCTTCTAAGCTTTGTCCTCGACATCTTCTATTACATCTCTTCCGAAGAAAGTTGGCAAAAACTGACACTTTTTTTCTCTACTCTCCCCACATTGCTTTCCGGTCTGGGAAAATTTTGCCTTTTTTTCGATCCTTCCGTCATTTGGAATTCCGCTTTTTTATTCCAATTTTCCCAACTTTCTTGTTACATTTTCTAAATGCTTTAGCATTCAAACTAGTTCAAGAATTATTAGCTTCTACACATTCTCAATTCTACAACTTTCCCCCTTTAGACGGCTGATTTTGAAACAATCGAGTCTATTGCAGTGCTTATAATTCCAAATCTATCTCCAGCTCCTGCTTGGTGACCCACTTACCTACAATCTCTCAACGTTCCGGATCGTACCATATTTCCCCCTAAATCTTCTTTTCTCTTGTTGAACTTCCCGGAGCAGCAGTAGCAGCAGCATCCTTCAAGCACGAGTCTTAGCCTCCATGGTTATTTGTGCTTGGGCTTTAGACTACAGCTATAAACTTCCAATTTCATATAAGTACATACCTAATAGATGTCAAAGCAGATTTTGTCCATAAAACACTATAATACTGGGAGAATTCCCTAGCTATATCTTACGTTCTTCGTATTTCTTCTTTTCAACACTCCACAATTCCACGGTATTATGCATTTGCACTCTAATATTCTGCAGTTAAATTTTAAGTACGTCCTCCTCCTGAACTTGCAAAGCTCAACCTTTTGATTGCTCTGAACCCGATTTCAAGGTATGGCAAGTTTTGGAGACTTTCACCACGAAACAGAGTTTTCAAGGTAAACAGTGTAAGGCACTCACAAAAAAGGCGAGACTTACAGTTTTTAAGAAAAGAAGCTTTCACACCGCACAAGTAACAAGGCCTCCGCTTCCAAAGCATAAATCCTTTCCATAAATCGGATCCCCACTCACGAGCGTTTCGTGTCACCGATTAAAGCAGCCATGTTAATTTTCTGGAAAATTTCTTTTATGAGGGCGAGAAGTTTACTACTCGTCCTCGATCAATCTGCAGATGAGGAAGAACTCCGTCGTCATCTCCTTTCCTATCTTCTACTGAATCAATCTTCTGGTTTGAGCATTCGTGGGACTCATAAAATCTTTATTTGTAGACTGAATTAGTTTTTTATTGTATCCACCATAAATCATATTTCAAATGAGTTATAGCATACTTAGCTTGGGCTGGAGAATTAAGGCCCAATTTTCAGTACTTATGTGATGCTATGAGAATTACAATCAGGAACTAACGATGATGCTTGTGGATGCGAAGAATATCTGGGGATTCTAAATCAAATGTTTGGGGTACGTACTACATTCGCCATAAAGACACGTGCAGTCAGGAAAAAGAAAGGGTGTATGAAGGTTGGAGACTTTTAGGTATAGAGTGGCATTCTAGAGCATGGGAGAGACAGCATTCACAATGACATTATGAAAGTAAGTATGCATGTCGAGCTAGTGTGAAAATGTGAATAAACGAATGATGCGAGCCACATAGTGTGGCCTCGCTTTACACTTGGGCTCATACGCTGGGGATCTATTGCTGTGAATCCTTCGAAAGTATCTTTCTCGTGGAAGAGAGAATTTAAGCATGTTTATCGTTAGAGATAAGCAAACAAGATTCTAATTGTGGCTAATAAGACAAAAGGCATTCGAGCGTACTTGATGTCTACCTGAAGGGAGAAGTAAATCTGGAGGTAAAACAGGCACGATATGTCATTGAAGTGGCTGTTCACTGTATGTATCTGTACCCAGTGATAGGTTTCTACAGTTTCCGAGAAAGCGCTTTCTTCGTATTTTTAGACATGTTATGTGAACATAAACTTATGGTGATACTTACTGTCATTATATCATTTTATGATGACGCTTTGCTCATGTGCTGTATATATTATGATGCATATGTATGATAAACAAGCGTATACAATTGTTTTAATGCGTATGTATTCCTTACTAGTCAGAAGCTATTTAAGTTTAATTTTTATTCCGTATGCAAGTACTAGAACAACGTACTTTATTCTCTTTCTGTAGCAAAAGATATACAATTTTTGTCCAACAAGTGTATGTCAGCGCGCTTCGCGCACACTTGGCTCCGCGCCTTCGCGGGATGGCCTTGACGTCTTTTCGCCCATCATTCACCAATCAACGAAGCAATAATGCTTTGAAATTAATAGTACATGTTGTGGCTGATTACAACGACAGGTGGTTTGATCAAGTCAGCCGCTAAAGTTTAAATGACCAAGCCGGTCCCTTAAAATATGTTGACCACGTCAATTCCTGAAATATGTTGACCAAATCAGCCCCTTACAAAAGCGTGACCGAATGACGGAAGGACGGACGTCACAACGGTTTTATAATAGAGGAGACCAGAATAGTACGCCTTCGTGTGTAAGAATTAAGAATGTTACACTTAGCTATTACTGTTACGGAAAGAATCTCCACACTCATTTACTTACCACTCAATTGTCTTAGCTGGTCCTGATCTGAGCCATTAAATTGTGATATTGCGGCACTTCGTTGCCATTATTATTGCACCTCGCATGTTATGAGACTCCTGGGCGTACAATCTCCATTGTTCTTCCCTTTATTGGTGCTAACAACGGGCTACCTTAAACAGCAACAGGGTAACAATCTGTATGAGTCTATTTCCATACGAGCATGTGTGTCAGAGAATTCAGTAACTCAATTTGTAGTTTACCTTCAAATAACTCCCACTTACGTACTCCTTAAAGACAATTACATGTACTACATACTATGCAATTATGTTCTTGTACCTCTGTGTACCTCAATCAGCAGATTTAATAACCGTTGTCCAGCTAAGGGAGCTATGGATGTGTATACACATTTTTTTAGTCGTTACTGCCTGCTTTTTCCTTCATGTTTTAGTACTTTCACAAATATAAAATTGTTCATTAAGATCGTCGCAGGATTTTGGAGTGATTTATGGAGCAGGTTTTTAAGAATTAATGTCAACTCCGTTTAAGGAAACGTTTATGTTTTGCTTTTTTGTTGTTCTATTGACGGTGTTAATAGCGCTTTGTGTATTTAATACTACAGTTTTATTTGTATCTACCTTTTTATTTAAATAATGCTTTTGTATTGTTGGTTTGCTCATTCAAATAAGTTAGCCATATATGGTTGAGTAAGCTGATGTTTGATAAATAAATGCTATGTGTACATAAATATAACGAATTCTTATGGATTGGCTAGAGAATTGTGATACGAACTCTTAACAAAAGTGCTGTTAGTTGTCAATCAACGAACAGCGAATAAGAGATTGTTAACGTGATAGGATTGTTGCCTACGAAAAGGAATTTCAACAACAGGGTATGTTGCTGTAGTGCATGTACATATATTGGTGAGAGTGATGGCTCTATAGGTTGAAGGAAGGAAACTAATTTGGTATATTGAAAGTTGTGCGGTGAACGGTAGTTTGTATCACTGCAATTTGTCTCTCTCCCTTTTTCACGTGTTCAATGCATTTCTACGTCCTGACATCATTTCTTTTTTATCAAAATTGTCTGTACCTAACTTTCATTCATGGAGAGAGACGATGCGGAAATTCGTAGTTACTGAATCTCATCTTGTTGTATTTTCATTTTTGCAGACGATGGAGAAGAAGTCAACCTCATGTATTTGAAACACGAGGTAAGTCATTTTTACAGTTATTCTGGGACCCTTGTCGTTTTCTCTAGTTTTTTTTATAACTTTTGTTGTAAACTATGGTGTACACACATTGTGAATCCTTGTCGTACTATAAAGCAAGCATTATGTCGACTGCCATGGACCATTTAGTTATATGCATACCATTTGTAGTTATATCCAAATGCGAATAGTTCCTACTTACACGGACCTCTACAGTGCCCGTAAAACCTTCCTCCCCGTTTCTTAATTACATTCTACCTCTCGTCGAGGAACTTTACCTGGGTAAACAAAATGCAGCGATGGGACAGAAGTTTGACGAGCTAACGGGAAGAAGAATGAATAAAAAGTTGATCAACATTGTTTTCCATTTTGGTGTCTCACACCATTAATTACGAATTAAAAATTGACTTATTCACATCTTTAGCAAGTTATCGGACAGCAAGGCTACGTCTCGTTATTCTTATTAGAATCAATAATTTGTAAAACTAATAAAACTGATGGTGGGACCAAAGCAAAAATTAAGAAAAGTATATAATGTTGGTTGACTATGTTGGCAGTCACTACCACAACACTCTTACCCTCATAACGTTTCAATTCTTCGGCCTCGACTTGCAAATAATAAAGGTATTTAAAAATGAATACCTCTTAAAGCCTCGCCCTGTCCATTCGTGCAACATTATTCTTGTTAACACAAATGACCAACTTCAAAAACTTCTGAAGAAGAACAGTAAAAATGGGGATGAAAAAGCAAGAAAGAATAAAGAATTATACGTTACCTCACTTCCTCACGATCACCTTACTTCAGTGTGCGTTCTTGATAATAACATCGGACTGTGAGAATGAAGTTTACTGCTAAACGAATAGTGAAAACAACGGAAATGTTCAGTACGTAAAGTATACTCAGAGAAAGTAATATTCCGAGACTCGGGAGCATTCAAAAACTACAGGAATATTTCGCGAAACTAGTTTATACAACACTATAGTATAAAGGAAGACATTCTTACTTTCAAAATGCTTAAAATGTTCCATCATTTAATCCAGCGTGAGGTGATGTCATGGCAGCAGTGAAAACAACATCACAGGAGAATCTAAATATTCTCCCGATGAGAGTGGTTGTGTGTGCAGGTAGTTTGAAGTAGGACAGAAAGAACATCACAGCAAGAAATTATTTTGGTATGGTAAAAAATACCTTTAATTTACTCCCCCTTATTACTTTACACAAAATCCTATTAATTAAAGTATAGACTAGAAACGGAATTCGAGTTTTATACAAGGCTATTGCTCAGCATGTGTGTGAAACACAATGATCAGCTACATTTACAGGAGTGAAAGTCCTCGCATGGAATGGAGTTTTCAGCAAGAATTTGGATTGAGCTTCATCCAAAGCAACAAATAAGTTACCTTAAATGTGAAATGTGATGTAAATAGGTAGACCTTAGTTTGTTGAATGTCTATTAAAGGCGGGTAAGATGAGACAGAATTTTGTACAATGTGTAGTTAAGGACAAAAAATAACAATGTAAAACATATAGTTTGAATGGAAATGAAATTAAAACGAAAATTATCTCTCGTCAGAGCTCAAGAGTTGCACTGAGATACGTACAATAAATGATAAAAATGATAACTTAAACACATACATAGATGAAAATATGACGCGGCTTAACGCATTGACTAAAATCATATTTTATGTAGAAAATACACAACAAAATATGTGTGATTGTTTAAAAATTTTCACTTGCGACTCAAACAATATACTTACTTGTATTACTGCCAGAGTTTTTGACGGTGTTGCATTGTACAAGTGATTCTGTGTGTTTTGAATCAAATTTAAAGGCTATAAGTTGGTGAAAAGGTTGTACTTACCTATGCACATAGTTTTGAGGAGGGAAATGCTCGCAGGAGTTTACTCTCAATCTGTGTTGTGACTATAAACTTTTGTGCGAAGTCCCTATATATCTCACTTCCCGCTACGCGTTGTTGTGGATGTGTGCCAACTTGGATAACCTGTTCTTGTTGCTCATGGTTGTTTCCCATACATCATCTTTCTCACCCCTCGGATGTGCTGTCGTAGTTATTCAGACAGGCAGCTTGTTCGTCATCGGCTAAGAGACCATATGAATAATTGATAGAGATTTAAAAAAGAAGCTTCAACATCCAGAGGAAGTGGCGGCTGTTTCTGGAGAGAAAAACAATACATACATGTTTCTTTTTTCTTCAAAAAAGCGATTGCATTCAATTCATTTTAAGAGTAGTGGAAGCGTAAAGGTCTTCTTTAAACTAAAAAGACTTGCTCCAGGGAATTTCACTTGTCTCTCACGATCAGCCCTAAAGATTCGTGCAAGCAATTCAAGTTCGTACATTAGGAATGAAAACAACGGGAAAAGAGTTGCCTGTTAAAGGTAGTGAGGAGTAGTTTTGTGGTACTTTGTAAGATTGCTCTCTGGCAACTCTCTTTCTTTTGGACAGATCGTAAAACTAACTTGGATTCCCTGTTCATTCGTCCTTCATCACTTGTCTGCTTTCATGTTGACTAATCATCTTGCTTCCTTTTCCGGCCTTTTTACTCCTCGTTTCCTTAGGTTTTCCGAGTGCGATCCTGTATATAGTCGTATTTAATTACTGCCCGATTCCACCTGCCAGTAGTAAATTGATCTGCATTTTTTTCAACATCTTGGCAACATATCATGTGTTTAATTTACAATGAGTTGCGTGCAAACTTTATTCACGATAAACACTGTTTGCTAGTGATAAATATACTACATTTGTGTAAGAAACTAACATGCTATTTAGTTCCAGTGTCACGTAGCTATATCTTACTTGACAACATAATCTTCTTCAAACTAGGCTCAAAATATTTTATAAAAGTAGAAGCTATTTAAAACAGCATGCTCTTTCAAATGTTTGCAACTTTGAAAAGCTGTTGTAAGTTAAAAAAGCGTCTTCACAAAAATGTATTTTGTAATTTGTGTTTTGAGCATCGATTAACTTATTGAGTTTTTTCCCCGCATGAAATCCCGCATTTGCCATTGTCCTTACAGTAATTTCACTGGTATTTACCCAAAAGCAAACGAAATTCAAACGTTTTGCCTTAATTATGCATTTTAGCTCGGCGAACTCTCGAGTTTTGAGTTTGGAACTCGAACTCAAGCCACATTCGAGTTCCTATTTTACCGGGGATGAGTGCGAGTTCCTTTTGAATTTTGGGTAAGCCTCAGTGTGATGCTGAGTTCCGTTTTGGTATTACTGGAACTCAAGAGACTTAGAGCTCGACATTTTGACCTCATTTAATATTTTTTAAATAATGATAAATACGACGTCAGAATTGCTAAACTCAAATATTTGTAGGTTCCAAAAGCTATGTTAATGTTTGCATTAATGTAGAGACTACAAACTTCAAGAATTATCTGAATCCGAAGAGATTTAATATTGCCACTGTCAGAAATTTATAAATAAGTTCAGTAAATCACTAACTATTACTAAAAGCAGTTACGGCTATACCTGAGATATTTGATGAATCCTTATTATTCGTGTTGTGAAGTAAGTAGTATTGTAGTTATTAATATAAATCGTCCAACTGGTGAAACTTAAGCCGCAAAACGACTACAGCGATTGAAACCACTGCTGTAATTAAATAAATAACCCACGTAGAACCAGGGAACACGAAGTAACTAACTTTCTTCAGCTTAGTTTTACTTCTTAATTTGAAACTGAGGACCGATTGCAAAAAACTACACAGAATTATTTTCATAGAAGAATAATGCGATGCAAGCTGCTGTTGGTAGTTTCATTTCCTGTAATAAAAAGTTGTGGGATGTGCAAATTGTATAATATTAATCTTTAATCAATGAGCCACGAATTGGAATATGAGGGAGATATATAGATACAAAGGTAGTAGCATTTTCAATTTCAATATTCAGGAAGTAAGTAATATGGAAGAATAAGCTTTGTTTCAGGTAGTTAATTTTCGTTTCAGAAGCTAGGTTTAGGTATATGTATGACTAGAGGCTGACATGTAGATTTGCGAAGTATGCACGTGCATAAGGAAAAGTGGCTCAAGTAAAAGTTTATTGCATATGAGATTCATTCAAGCCCGAGTGATTTTACTCCAGCGTCCCGTAAATTATTTACCAATCGACGCTAACCTTCATCTGTGACTGTTCCCAATGGAGCTACTCACTATACCATTCGAATATTAAGTAGATAAACTATCAGGATAAAGTCTCTTCCTTTCAGGCCTAACCCCTTCCCGCCGCCTTCGCCACCTACGCCGGCTTGAGTAGTTGTTTCAACTCTGTGGATCTTCCTTGTTCGGCTAATGTATAGAAACTTTACGTTTCTTCCCTATTTGATTCTATATTGTGATTTTACAGAGCTTCCCTGTTATTGTGTCTTCAAGTATCTTCCTGGTTTAACTCTGCAGTGTGACTGCAAATGTCCTTGTTGTGCAGTGTGAGCTTACATATCTTCGTTGTTCAATGTGACTTAACATGGTTCGTGTTTATAAAGGGATTACATTTACATACAGAGACCCTTATTTATTTAATAAACACTTCATCAGGATATCACAGTCACCACGATTATTCGTGCGCCGTAAACATGAACCTACACACGTATGTAGACGGGGAATATCAGATTTGATTATGTTGCAAGCAAGCTGCTTTTGAGTAGTTGTCATGTATTTATTCCACATTGACGCCGTATTCAAATGTTCTTGATTACCATTTCATAATCTTGTGACTTCTTATTGATGAGCAACAAGATACGGACGCCCTTCCGTCCTGTATAACTAAATCCAGTTTGTATTCCATTTTCATTCTAGTTTATGTTCAATGTTCATATATGTATGCATGTAGTTATTTCTTGTCAATGTATTTTCATATTGTATTTTTCCAAATTTGTTGTTGAAGGACAGATGCTGAAGGGAGGCAGAGAGAATTCTATTTAGATTATAAAGTTCTGTATTGATTTAAAAACTGTTTGCACGTCTCAAGTCGTTTTTAGGAAGTGAAGTAAGCGTGGCAAGGCAGTAGCACACCTGTTTATTATAATGCTGTAGGATTCTTTTTACAAGCTCTTAGAACTTTATTTAAGCAAGCAGAGATCAACAATTGGGGATCTCATAGTTGAATTGATGAGAAGTTGCGCATTCCAACAAGTAAAGTCATTTGCTGCGCTTGAACTGATTTAATCTGAACCAATTTCCAATGGAGAATTTTTCCTGATTTTCAATAGAAACGCAAACTTGTATGTAATCCCATTGGCTCAAATGACGCTGAGAAGAAGCTCACGCAAGGCAGGATTTAAATAGAATTATAGATAGAAATGTTAAGAGTAGGTATATGATGAAGTTTCCTATGATGGTATGTATCATGTATGGTGATCAGCCGTATGAATGGCTCAAAATGAGATCAAATGCAAGCTTTCTTATAAACAGTTTAACCATGTTTGTTTTGGAAGTACAAGGCATGTATATTCTAGGGTTGCTTTCTATAAATTCCGGCATTGTAGTAGATATTTCACATATTTGATATTTTGTTGTTGAATTATCCAGTTTTATCTAGTTGACACAGTGGGGAAGATAAATAAAGGTAGTTTTTTGTCGGTATTTTGTCGGAGCCTATTTAATACATCTATTATATGTATATTAAATCTTGTCCGTAAAATCGAGTTATGTGCTAATTGCATGGACGCAGCTTGGGATCGTTAGCGGTGGCATGAATGTCACAGCGTGTAATTGCCTCTTTCTCCAATGTTGTCGTATCATGTATCGTCTTGTGAATTTATATTATATGCTGTGTTCGCCCCAGTTACAATATCCTCACATGGTGTATGATTGAGGCATTTAGTGCATATCTGTAAATGTGCATACATATATTTCACTGTAATACTATTTATCCCATTTGTAATCGCTTAGCATTGATGGGATTATTATTATAGTATGACTCATGGTTATAAACATCAAACATCTGACCAGCCTGACCGCAGAATAGCCACAAATTTTACAAATTTTGAGATCATTATGATAATTCAAGATTTGTGTGCACTTAAATTTCAAAATTAAAGCAAAAATCGCTATGAATCTGTCCTGGTTTAGTATTTCAAAATTACTAGTTTCACATAACGAGTAAAAGCCGATCATTTCAATTGCAAATGCACGTATGTACTTAAGTGAGCTGACCTTGCTTCCTGCGGTATTTGGAAATCGATTTAGTAGCCTCGAAAATGATGGTATCGAATTAACCCCATGCCAATTTAACGCTTTTTAGAACGAAAGTTGAGGAGCTAATTTGAAAGTTGAGGAAATTTTATCCTTCATGTTTCATGTTTATCATTGTTGGTGAGGAAAGTTGAGGATATTACATGTTTTCAGAAATGTTTAATTTCTCCCTTGATTCATATTATGATTATTGCTTTATATGTACCGCATGTGGTTTGCGATAAAGGCGTTACCTCACACTTATTTACACATAATATGTATTATTACCGTCTTGCACGCGATAAAAGCATAAGTCTTTGCATATATCTACTTCCATTTCATTTGCAACTCAGCTGCTCAAGTTATTCATTCCATTCGCAAGTGTCAATTCACACGATCAATTTTTTGCTTGTATCTCTATCGGCTTGTGTAAATGTTACAATTCCCTTACACATGTTTCCCGCTACTGAAAACTGTGCAGTTGCTATTTATGTCTGTACGTATTTCGGGGGAATACAAGTATAGGAACGACCTGAAGATGTGTATACATACCTGTTGTCGTTGTGCAATACATGCTTACTTTATGATTTCCCTCAGCTCCGCACCGAGACAATGACACTTGTGGGTACCAGGTTTTGACTTAATGATTTTGGTGTAAGATCTGCTATTGGTATCTCTGCTTCTGGTGGGTTAGGCGAACGGTACGTGACTTTGCTTTGTGGGGTAGCCATTACTACAAACCTACCATTCTTTACTTGCCTAGTCAAACGTAAGAATCAACTATTGTACAAGCAACTTGACTTTTGTTGGCACTTCTTCCGTCTAGTTTTTTCTGTCGAAAGACAATCGCATAAATGTAGATGCTTGTGTAATCTGATACTACATAAGTAATAGTATGTAATAGAGATTAGCATTTACAAAGAAAGAGGCAATGATATGGAAAAAGATTTGCTATGGTTAAATTAGAAGAATATTGTTATGGCGCTAAAAGAGTAACTAATTGATCCTCCGGCCTATATGGTTAGTATGTAAATGGAGGAAATCTCACCATGCTGTCCTCATATAGGTAGATGAAGTATGAGGTGTGATTCTCATGACTCAATGGTTCTTGGTTGGAGCGAAGGCCCAGCTTAAAAGTAATATAAGTAAGTGATGAAGGGGATGTAACCAGAATAAGTAGAGTTGGAGAATAAAAATGTTCTTGCTAGTGACGCAATAGTTAAGAACCGCGGAATGATATGGAAACTAGTTAGATGTCTATCTCACCTATCGGCTTAGATAAGTCTTGGCTCATTGATATTGAAGAAGGACCAAAGTTTTGAAATGGAAGCCTTTTAATTTCGTCGGCTTTTAGTTCCATCTTCGTATTTTGGACCTCAGCCAAGACTTTGCAGGAGATTAGTGTAGTTGAAATCACGAGAAGCAGGGAATCTAACTGTGCAAAGTACCTTCTTCAGCCAGATTTTTTCATCATTCTACTTTTAATTTTGTTTAGTGAACTTTTCATGTAGGTATGTGTATATAACAATAGGTTAATTCCATTTAAATACGTTATAGACCCATACAGTTGTATGTATAGTATAGGAGCTCGGAGGTTATAAGCTGAAGGTTAACGTGAAAGTCTCCTTTATTGGTACCCGTCGAAAACTAATGCTATATTCTAATAACTATTATATTCATACTATAAAGATATTAAAAAATATTAATCCTTACACTCATTCAATTAGTAAACAAGGAGAAGGAAGGGGTAGGGGCGGGACGAGTTCATAAGGCTTGGGAGTATGGAAACTGTAAACATACCTACTGGAGCTGAATATGCTTAGTGGGATACAAATTATGCTCATCATTTTGGTTATGGTCTGGGAATGAGAGTATGTGACAACTTCGTGCGTGTAATAAGGCGATATGACGAGGAATTCTGTTGTAGGTGTTCGACAGGCTGCTTCGGTAAGCAAGTTTTAGGAAGCACCGGGTCTTATTAACTCGGGCATTTATGGCATTGGATGGGTACAATGAGTAATAGGGAGAATGTGGAGACAAGAATGAAAGAGAGAGAGAGAGACGGTGGCTTCCTCTAAATTCTGATCGTGACCAGGTTGTTGTAAAAAAGGAAAAGGAGGAGATAAAAGTAGTGTGTTTATTGATTGCGGATGGGAAAAGGGTGGTGGAGTGTGTGTGTGTGTTTCTATGTGTAAGTATCCTATGCATTGGTGGTCCTAAGCCAGATTCCCTGCATGTGTGTACGTTTGTAGGTTTTTGTGTGGGAGAGAGAAAGACGCAAAAGTGGGAAAAAGGAGGCACTAGGGCCTCCAGTTCGGGCTTATGGAGTGGGGTGAGATGGTCCAACTGAGAATTAGTAGGAGGCAGCGAGAGAGTGCTAGCTGGCGAAAAATCTTGTGTGTGTGTGAAGAGAGCAGGAGAGGAGAGACGGTAGAAGAGGAAGAGATGTGGAGAAAGTGTGGAGTGGGGGGAAGCTAAGGCTAAGGTTTGGACATGTGGCCCATTTATAGAAAGGATGCTGCATCAGCAAGAGAAGAGGAATCTTGACGATACGCAGCACCCAGCTCAAGAGTCTATGCGCGATTTTGCTGCGAGTTACACTGCCTGGAGAAATTCGCTTCCCAAGTCTCAGTTTCTCAGCTGATTCCGTTCTTGTCATTTCATGCCCTTAGTTTTCCATTTAGTGATCCGCAAAAATTATATATTTCTCTCCTCTACATAAATATCTCTTCTGTTGTGTTTCTCTTTGGTTTGCTAAAGTACGTAACTACTGCAGCTATGAACAAGATCCCCATTGCTTGGTAATTTCTACTACATCCTGCTTGCAGTAAAAATATCTTACGTATGTAAGTATCTACATAAATAAATAATCAAGTTAATTGATCTTGTAATAGTCGTGCGGTCACTTCCGAGATCATATACGATCAAATAGGATTTAATCATTTCGGTTGTACCAGAGATAGAAGACATGGTATTTAAAAAGTCACAACTAAGACTTAATTACACTAGTTGTATATGACAATTCTCCACATAGTCTACTTCATTTACCTACATAAATACTCGTCTGTATTATGTACTAATGGAATTTATTTTGGGGGAGGAAGACAAGAGTTTGTTTGTATTAGTTCTGAACGTTTTGGCTGAAGCAGCTTAACATCGTCGATAGGTCAATCATCATGCTATTTCTATAATAGTATACATAGATACTTGTTAAAATTATTCTTGTTACTGTGAACAGAAACGCAAGTACCTATTAGCTTGCCTATGGTATTGATACTCTCAACTGTTATAACATCTCATATGATTTTATAGTGCTCGCAGTCTTCATTCCGAAAATATTTTCGAATATTGGCTTTCGTGGACTGTAAAATAGAGTTTCTACAAGTATATACGTATAATCATTCTAATGGCAAACAAGACTTGAGAAAAATGGAGGTGTTATTGTAAAACCTAAACTACTCCTTATTAAAGTGAGACTTCATACCTGAAAAACCGTCTTAAGGGCATCCCTGGTTTGGAGCCCATTTAAAGAATCTATCAGAATTATAAAGCGGATTATATATATATCTATACATATATATTTAGACAACTTACCTGAAGCAATTAGAAATGGAGATAAAAAATTTCAATTATTTTAAAATGACAGCTTTCAGTTAAAAATGCAATCTTAAAAACAGAATCCTACAAAACTTAGGGAAAAATAGTTTTTTAAGACAATATAAAAGAGTTAATAGAAGTGTCAATCATTAGAAAAACGAACGGAATATTTTTGACAAAAAAGGTTTGAACTGGAAAACCCATGTGTTTGGGAAATTCCTCTCCTCATCATCGCATTTAACCTGATTCAATATACCAAAGAAGACAAATCATCTCGTGTTACAAGAAAATATTGAAAATTTCGACTTGCTAACATTTCACTTAAATTATAACTATTGACAAAATGTATAATGGAACAAAATTATTCTACAAAAAAAATTGACAAATCGGATTGGACTGATTACGTCGACTTGTGATAACGTCAAAAACAAAAGTTTACGTTTACGCTGTAGCTAAACATTAAGTAAAGAAGAAAGAGAAGTGGTCAAAATAGTCTGACTGTATTATCATCAACCTCCTGCCCATGAGGACAAGTGAGTGGGATCGGTGGTTTTATTTTTTGAAGAATCTGGGATGAGAAGTTGGTTAAATTTTGACGCGGCACCATTGTTAGGCGTCAGTATTTGTTGTTTGACTGATAAAGTTATAAACAGTGAGAAGAAGTTGAAGGACACAAGGACATATTTGATTGTACTTGAGGGTGTGATCGATCAGCAAGACAATCTCCGCGGATTCGTAATACTTGCACTCCCACCACTAGGATTATTTCGTTCTGTCTCCGTACTTGCAAGAAGTCTGCTAGCCTTGCTCCTCTACATTTTTCTCTACCTCTTTATATTACTAGCCAAAGTACGGCCCTTGGATCGGGTATTCTTTACCGCCTGCCGTCATCTCATCTTCTACACTCTCCCCTACTATTCCTCCAACTCTCACTGGAACAAACAACTCGTGTGCTCAAATCGACAAACAAGTTCTTTTTCTTCCTCTCCCCTTCCGGCGGCTTCTCCGGCTCAGAGTCCTTTTGCTCCTTTAACCATTACAACGTATTGATGCACGTATATAGCAAAGAATAAGTCAGAAAAGCAACTCGCCTTGTCGTGTTCCTTGTCTCTCGTATTTATGAATATCCTCAAGTAAAGAAGAAACATGACTAAGTGTTGATTCTGCTGCAACACGCCGTAATTCTTTCTCTCATAACTCTTTTTTCCTTCCTCTCTCTCTTTCCCTTCAGCTACCATTTAATATTTGTTGGCAATAAATCCTCCAGTAAATGGGTTTGTACCTTTACCCAGTAAACATTCACTTGAAGAATTTCCGGGCTATTTGAAAAAGAAGGGAAGAAAGAACGTGTTGAAAATATATTCTCTCCCGCGAGAAGTTCAATGCCAACGTTAATAATACTCCTACCATCTTTGTCTCACCAATAAGCATCATATGTAAGTCTTGTCGCTAAAAATGAATCATTGTCGTCGTTAACAAATAAAAAGCAGGCAACGGAATCATCCGATTCTGTGAGAAAGGAAGATACAAGTGGTTGGGAAAATCAACTTTACCCAAAGTAGTGAAATCTGCCAAGGCAGGAGAAGAATAAGAAAGGAGAAAACCTCAATCAACATACGTCCTACGTGGTAAGGTTGTTGAACATACCGAGAGAAGAATAATAAAAGAAGAAAGAAGGTGCATAGAGCGGGCGTGATGATCCTCATATGTGAGCCTATTATCTCATTATCAATGTTCACGTGGAGTTACACATTTTTGTAAAGCGTGTAAAACGGGAGGGGATAAAGGGCAGAGAGAGAGAGACACGAAGGCATGAACATTTAGGAGCCCACGGGACCAGAAACAGCTGAGAGTAAAATTCCCTACATGAATTACATGGAGAAAGGAGTGAATGGGCCTGGAGCTCGTTCAGCTCCTAATACCTTGCTTCCCACGACAACTAGTAGTGGCAGTACAAGCCCTACTATTGATTTCGCGAATATAGCGTCACTTAAGATCCCTTCAAATGAACCTGAGAGGAAGCGGAGTGGGAGTACTACTGAAAGGGCGAGTACTACAATGGAAATGGAGACATTTGGTCCACCGGGTGCCAGACAAAATAAGTTACCACTTCATTTTTCAGCCTCCACTCTGCTGGCCTCTCCTCAGAGAGAACCCACTTCCTCGTCTTCATCCCATCTTGAGTCAAATTTTGGTTGCTCAAAGATTATGCCGCGGAGTCCGTCCGGATGCTCCGTGTCTCCTGTCCGTAGTCGGCCGCTCACGGTGGAGCCTCTGGTCGAGGAAGATGGAGACCTAGAAAGAGAATTAGTTTTCAGTAACCGGTCAACGGGTCGGAGTGGATCTGCTGGCACTCTCTCCGCTGCAGGCAGCGGCAATGACACTTCGGGAATCCCTGCTCCGGGACATGGAGGCTTCCCGACTAAGAAAAGAGCATCTCTTCATCATGCTCACGGAAAAAAACTCTCAAGGCGCTCTTCATTCCTTGTCGACACTGCATGCTCTGCATCGGCTCATATGAATGTTTTCCCAAAGCCTCAGGAACCCGTACCACAGCCTGTGGTTGTTCAGACAAGGCGCTGTTCCTTGACCCTTCCTTATCCTAATCTGTATGGTTCATGGCAAGCAGCTCCACTGAATCCACCACCAGTGGTTAAAAGTGCGAGCAATGAGTTGGCAAATGTGGGAGCGACTTCGCATTGTCATGCAGGGCCGCCGCCATTGTTCAAGCGACGGTCCGTGGCTCAATTCGATATGAGTGGGGTGACCCCCTCGATCCTTTCCAATGAAATCCCCTTATTTCGGCGTCCTTTACGTCCTGTGTCCGCTCAAGGTGATCCTAATTCTGGCCCGTCCAGTAGCGCAACCAAATTAACCCCACCAGTAGTAGCGGCTCTTCCTCCGTCACCGGAGGAGGAGGAAATGCTGGTGGATTCCCGCGCGGGTCCGTATTCCGTACTTACAGATGATGATCCGGTTATGGAAAGCAATGACATTCAAGTGCAAGTAGTTGGTGAGCCTTACTTATTAGCAATTCATTTGCAGAAAGTGCCAATGAAAGACTTTGGATCAGAAGTGAGAGCCACCTTAGATGTAGCTCATTTTCTCAACCAGGCCGTCCTCCTCTTAGACATAAATGAGAATTCGCTGGAAGGAGTTGTGGATGTCATGTTAATTAGACTTTTCCGGATGGCTGAGGAACCACATTGTACTATGGCTGAAGTCAAATCATCCCTTTTTGCTCACGACTCGGGTAAGAATTTCCATTCCCATATCTCCATGTATTAGTATGATATTCTGTGACAGCCATATGTATGTATACATTCTAAAAGGGCTTTAGAAGATTTGCTTTGTACTACCAAGACATTATATTACTTCAATAAGGATATCGTCGGCGAAGGATCTGAAAGTACAAGCTGCATGCGTGGTTAATGTCATAAGGTACCAAAAGCCAGTTTATGCTAATGTCTAAACATACCAAAACTGAGGACTCAACGTTTAAACATTTGTGTTCCTTTAGAATTTTGAGCAGTCCGGCGTTGGTACTTTAAGACACTGGCAAGTCATGCAATTGGTACTTTTAGATCCTTCGCCGACGATATTCATAATGTCATTCCACATAGGTATAACCTAAAAATATTCGCAAACTCGTGAATAGGTAGGTACATGTACTGTCATGAAATATGTTAAAACTTCATTTGTATTCATGCATATCTAGTTGTAATTAAGTGTTGGCTTAAACTTTTGAAATGCATACATCCCAAACTTGTGTGTGTGTGTGAAATCCATGTCTACCCGTTCTGTCCACACTCTGTCTTTAGCGTTCAGATTGGAGAATGTAAGAAAAAAGAAGTAATAGCTTTCAAGAAAGGATTTCATTCACAAAGTGCTAATCTATATGTATATCCACCTACTCTTTCAACACTTGGAACAAACCATGTGTTTACGCTTACACATGTAACCACTTGAATTGGACACAAGCTCATGTGTCTGAGCCGTCTGTGCAAATTTACCTTGTTCGTAAACCATTTTTAATCTCTGTATCTGGGTATGGTTTGGATAAAAAATTATTTTTAAAACTTTTACCAAGCTCGGCGCTTTACTCCTAAAAACTTTCTCAACGGGTCTAAGTAGGGCAACTTTTGGAACAGTTTTCTACTCTCTCGCTCAAGTATTATCTCTGGAGACTTGTTTTCCTTCGTTTCGAGTGATTGTCTTCTTTCTACATATCTGGCGATGCAGTATACGTTTTATCCTCTTAAATTCCCTCTGCTTTCCCACAAGTTTTTCTACCATAGTTGTGTAGCATTTAATTACAGCGTCTAAACGAGGTAATTAGTGATGTTTCCTTCAGCAGTGACAGGAATCCCCAATTCCGACTTTCCCTGTTGTTGTGGGAATGTTGTCGGTTTTGAAACAATTCTGCACAGCAGTTTATAGAAAAGCATTTTTGAACTTGTTTCTGTACCACAAATATACAAATTGTAACTTCTACAATAATATACAGTATCTTCTATTCTGTTGATTTAATTTATTGTTCTCAAAATGTGTTCAATCAGCCGAGTGCTTGAAATTCTTTATTAAAAGACACGTTATGAAAAGGATTTATTGGAGTAGAAAGTACATGTGAGATATTAATGGCTTTCTTTATTTGAGGGAAATAAAAAAGAGAACAGCTTCATAAAATCTATACTTCAGGGAGAAGAGTACAGGGGAGTCTTGTTTGCTATAATATGTACAATGGATGAATGAAGTGTGTTCACCAACAAGAAAAACTTCAATGTGTTTCTACAGCCTGGAGCCAACCAAATGTTTATTCCCAGTAAGAGGGAAGTCATTCAAGTTTTCTCACCAGTTTTTCTGGTCTCAGTGGCAACTTCCCCCCGGGTTACTCTATGTTTGCAGTGATCAGTTAAATCACTATAATGTACAATATCTGGGATGTATTTCCACCCTTTAAATATGTGGAGCAATTTCCACGCCTCAGATCTGTTCTCAGATATTAGAGGTTGTGCGGTATATTATCTTGAGCCGTGAATACCTATACATGTATTATTTATCCACACATACATATGTAAATATTCGTTTGGTTGAGTAAGCAGTGTTCCGGATAAAACAAAAAGTTAGACCGCCTGCCGGTGCTATAGGATAACTTGAACTTGTGATAGTTTGCTCCCTAAGTCAACTTTTAGTCTACGCATATAACTTTAACGCTTGGTTGTGGATGTAATAAGGCTGAAAGATTCTTATCCGATTAAGAATTTTCAATTCGGGTTTTTGTGGAATCAAACCACTTAAACTGTAGTGCTCAAATTAAATTAATGCATATGTGTAAAACCTACGGCAATTTACATACATAACAAACAGAGAAGACAACACTTTTATACCCGAAGTTAATTGCAGATATAAAGGGCAAAAAGTGTTAAAGGAAATGATGACAGTGTAATAGTAGATATACCGACAAGTTTTGAAGAGGAACCTTAGGGGGATTAATGTAATGGGAAGTGTTATTTATTTGAACGGGAGAAGCTAAGTGAGGAAAAGTGTTACAGAGACAAGATAAATGGTACAGATTGGTTTCACTGAGTGTAGAGGAAGGAAAGAAGGAATAGATACTAATAGTGTAAAAGTATAACTGTAGGTAAGTCCCATATGTATATGCGGTGTTCAGTCTCAGGCTTGGAGATAGCTGGGAGACAGAGAGAGGAAAGGGAAAAGGAGAAAGCTCAAAGACGAGTGGATCCACAAGTTGTAAGTGTAATTTATTATTTATACAGAGCGTGTAATTTTAAAAATGAATCTGTCGCCACTTTTCCCCAATTGACTTTTCTCACATGCAGCACCACTGATGTACGACAAAACTGAAAAGTTTAATGGATAGGAGTTTTTTACAATAGCAGTTTTCGTCTTTTGCTACGGCGTGCGATACTGCTGTTATCTGTATTGAACTATTCAAAGCTTCATCTATAAGGTACATCTACATACATACACACTTTATGACATTTGTTACATGCAAATGTACATATTGTTATCTACATACAAATTCACAGTCAACTTTATTTATAGTGGTATTTCTGGATCAGTACATAAAAGACTGTTCTCCCCCCAGTACCACTACTTAAATAAGTACTTTTTAATGTTATTAACCCACGCGCCGTTATCTTTGCTGCAATAACTTATGCATGCAGTAGTTTCTAGTTTCTATCTCGAGGTCTTACGCTTTTAACCATTAGCTCTTATTTTAGTTGTTTCTTGAATTAAATGCAAATTACAGTATGTACGGACAATTGTAAATTAATGCACTGTATTTTAGAATTTAGTAATAGTTAAAATTGTCAACATAGGATGTCATGGGATGATTATTTGCATATTTTACAAGCTTATTCTGCTTATTTCAGTAATTGTTTTCACACTCTCGCAAAGTTCTTGTGTCTTTCATGATTCCAGTGTAATTGCATGTATAAGTTTTTCAGGGACTGTCATTTTCCTAGAAATTGCTGGCTCTTTATCGGGTTAACCCATGAGTTTGTGTGGAAGTAAAAGGGTGGAAAGATAATTTGAACATGTGTTTTCGTGTGGTGTAAGCACATGTATGTGCCGATGTGGACGTCAGTGCTGCTTCTCTCGATTTGAGTGAGCAATGTGGTGGCGTGTCTCGTTCACAGTCGGAAGCGTTTAGTTGTGAACCTGTAGAGGTTTAGTATTTCAAACTACCGCACCAGATATCCGGTTACATGGGATATTGTAGGATTTCATTCAAATTGTTCCATATTTGTTGTTACTATGGCTCTGACAATGTATAGCTTCACTTCTAAACCCACGCCTGGTGATTCAATCAATTTAACTAATTTAAAGAGCACTTTCCTGGCAGGTTACTATAATAGATAAGTAACTAGTTGTCCTTTTTTTATCTACATGTACGTACATAGCATTGTAAAATGTGATTGTGAGAGCCCTGAAGCCATGATATTTTCAACTTGTTCAAGTTTCATTAAACTTAATTTGGAGCCGGGCTTTCCCAGTAAAAGTTTATGTCTTCTTTAACTATATGTAGGACTATATAGCCGTCTCTTCGGTTCCGTCTCTAATTCACTTTTTATGACTTAAAATAGACATCACAGTTTTATGCTCCAGCCTTTGTTCCTCCAATTCTTTTCAATCTGTACGTGACAACTGCTTCTCAAGTATCTTTTCTCTTTTCTTCATAAAGTTATCCCGCGAAATCCTGCCTTCATTGCTTTTACAATTTGATGTGTGAATGTTTAAATAAGTGAAAATTAAAACTTGTACTGGCTGTCTGTACTGCGTGCTGAATCTTTGTACGTAAACACTTATACTTATGTATTTAATTATACAATTATTCATTAACTTTATTTTATACATGTTATTTCTCGATCAGTACAAAAATGACTGGTGTCCCCCGAGTAACATGTGTTAATAAAGATACCCAGAATTTAGAAATATGTTAGCCAATATTATTCATTTAACAAACATTCTACGGTTGATAGAAGGTGTGCAAAGTTCTCAACAGTTGTTGTGAAAAGTAGCTTGAAATTTGTGTGTGGAGGGAACAACTTATTTTGTAAAAAATTAGTTTGTTTGATAAAAAACAAATCAGTGAAAAACAACATCTTACTCTGTGTTTAATCCAGAATTTTTAAAGCATTGCTATATTAGCGTTGTCCTTAAGAACCAGAATAAGACTTAAAGTATTTAAATTTCATGTGACCAGTAGGCGCCATTGAGCCCTCAAGTGAATTAATGCTATTACTGGGAAACTAGATTAGTTGATAGTAGGGCAAGCATTTTTACGTAAACGTGTCAGCAGGATTAGACCTACGGTTGAAAATTTGAGGAGAAGTTTGCTTAATATACCTTATGTATGTCAATATGCACGACCTATTATAATGCATAACGGAAATGTAAAAAATTGGTAACAGCCTAATAGCCATTGCTGACGATGATACATATGCATAATCTTCGAAAGCAGGTCTAGTTTCTCCTATACAATAAGATATGTGGAACAAGGTCTCTTTTACCGGGATTAAGGTTGTAAGTTTGCCGCGTTTTCAGTCAGACTGGCAACTGTAGTTCGGAATTCCGCAAAGGTCAGCTCACTTCCAGTAGCTTTTAATCAATTTTGCCTTATGTAAGTTGTAATGACTTGGGGTCTCCTAACTTTAGCAGAACCTCGTCAAAGCATGGGGCTTGACTTTGTAAAGAGTTACAAGATTCTTGCATAATGAAAAGAAGCACACTTTATGTATATATAGAGCTTCTCAAATGTTGGTGGAGCAAAGTTTTGCGCTTACAAAATTATCCAGGCACTTTCAGAATTTCCTGCTTTAATTGCAAAATTAGACATCCAAATTTAATTTTTGCCTGGAACAATTAGTAAAGCTTTAACTGCAGTAGAAGTTGTGATTGCACAATTTTGACACCTACGTTAAATGTTATTAAGAAACGTAAAAGTACATTGTGGTTAATATGCTTGTTCTAATCACAGCATAAGTAATTGGCATTTCCAGCTCGTAATGAGAAAGCAACAAACCTGCTGGTTGAGCTGTACAAAGTTGATTACTCTCAACAGCATGATGCTCCAGAATGCATACATAAATAACTGCGTTAGAGTCTTACTCATAACGTGGAAGTACTAGACGTGACTGTATAAGTTGGTTCTTCTTTTAGCATACAGTCAATGACTGCCATTAGTTAATGACAAGGATGAAAACTGAATGGATATACAGCATTACTATCTTCGTATATCAACGGAAACTACACATATGGCTTTGTGCTGCTAAGATCGATCAAGTTCAAGATTCATGCTTGATTGCGACTAGGTTTCTTGTGATAAAACATACGATGCCTAAGTGTAGGAATGTCGATTGAAGGTTTGTGATAAGGTATTTACTGTGGTATCCAACTTGATTGTGCCTGTTTGAAGTTACATACATACATGGATACATGCACCTTCATTGACATGGACGAACGAAGAACATGGAGAGTAATATGTGTAGAGAGAGAGAGAGAGAGAGAGAGCTTTATAAGAGGGGAAAAGACCAACGGAAGGGAGCGAACGGATGGATGAAGTTGTTAATTGTTCTTGTCAAAACGTCTAACCATGAGTGTTGTTGTGTTGAAGGGAAAGTCATATGTGTACGAAACTGCGTGCAGGACTGTGTGTATTTACCCAGTGGTGGTATATTTTTATTCCATACCGGAACTGGTAGAGCAACAAGATAGAGAAGGAGATGAAAATCTTATGACATTCTTTATTCGCGTCGACATTGATGGTGATCGCAATGATGATGATGGTAGTGGTGATGATGATTATGAAGAGAGAACTAAATAAAGGCTGAGAGTAGACAGCGATCATTGTATTTATTGTTGTTGAGGTCCTAACGTTGCATCTTCGGCCTTCCGATCCATGTGCTCATATATTGGACACGGTGATTTGGGCTGGAAGAATTTTAACGCTTTTGCGTCTATTTCCCGAACATGGTGAGTCTGAAGGACTGTAAGCGGAGATGACTCGAAACAAGCACACTAGCTTGTATAAATATACTAGTAAAGTATGTGATTGAAATGAGGCATAAATGGGAACGGAAATTGGTGGAGACAAGGGCGAAATGGGGGAAATCTCCAGGAGGTCTATAAAACTTTTGTTCATACACATATATATACACATACATATATGTATAATTGTGCATATAGATATACGTAAAGATATGTACGGCAGTCCTGCGGACACAGAATTGGATATTATTCTCTGTGGTGGAAATGCAGAGTGAATGATAGTAGTACAGAACTAGTAGTGGGAGGCAGAGAGAAAGAGGCTCAAGGTTCAGATACACACATTTCAACACAAGTCACCAAGATATGTGTGTATATTGGTCTGAGGATTGGCTGGTAGTAGCTGTACTCACTCCTTTTGCCTCTACATTAGTATATGTGGAATAGTAGGTGGAAGGCCGCGGAGAAAGATCCGTCAGAGAGAAGCGCAAGTCGGAGAAAACTGGGTGCTCCAATCCGATCGATAAAATATATAGGATAGATAGAACTAAGGTTTACCCACAATGAACTCTTTGATCAGATTTCTCTGAAAACAGGATAATCATGCAAAACTCTTGCATCTTTTCAAAATGTTCGGTATGGTCGAGTCCTTGTTTAAATGTCTCCAGGTCCGCTCTTTGTTGTCTCTGTCTTTGACTTTTCCCATACTAGGAAAAATTCATAAATGGGAATTATACCACAAACAATTTTGTCAACCTCTTTGAATAAGTCATTTCATTCCATCCTCTCTTATTATTATCCGACTCACTTTTTAAGTCCGCTCCTTTCCAACCCGACGCTCTTTTTGCAATTTCCAAAGCTTTTCCTATGGGGACGTATCTATAGCATCAAGTCCTTTTCCAAGAATTGTAGTATCTCTACCTAATCGACTATGCATGCATAGGAGGTTGGCCGACTAAGTATCTATATGTATAATATTTAATAAATCTATATAAGAAAGGTTTTTATTCAAAATTAAATGTATAAGTAAATATTATGTTTATGCATAGCTGTTGCTATATTTAGGTGCACCAGCCAACGCACATCAGTTCACAATCGGATTTCTACCACTATGTGTGTCTGCTTTGTGGGTGAACAAGTTAATTGTATTACTCTGATACTCTGTTTTGAAAGTTGTGGCTATAACTTGATATGTCGTGGCGGTGTAAGGATAGGATCACTAAACAGATTATATCATGTTATGTAGCTTTAGGAATATCTTCATCAATACAGCTTTTTTGACTCACTCGGATGATCAGATGTAGATGAAAGGCAAAATTGTATAAAATAATCTTCGAGGCAGCAATAATCTAATTACTCGGAGAAACGGTAAGTAGAGGCTTAAAGGCTGCAGGGCCGATGGAGGTTGGGTGGAGTGAAAGAGAATGAAATAATCTTTTGGTTTTTATGATGATTCAAAGTCAAAATAAGGCGAGAAATGAATTAATATAGCCTCTCTACTTGGATGCTGAGCTGATAAGCTGGTTTCACGTTTTCGCCGTCTTGTCTCCTGTCCTATATATGTACAGATCTTGCTTTTGTCACATCGGGTCGGTATGAGGAGATGTGCGAGAATGTGCCGGCTGCTTCCTTACCACTCCTATCATGGAATAATGGTGTAGAAAGAGGAGAGAGAAGGTATTAGTATTTTGAAAGAAGAAAACTTTTCCCCCTGTCTCCCAGCAAATGCAGGGATAACTTGGTGTCCATGCAATCACGAAGCCAGTGAAACTAAACCGACTACACATCTTTTCCTACTGCACATCCATAGACATTTGTTCAGGAAATTAGAAGCGGCTGGGATGGAGGCAGCAAAAGAGACACACAGAACTACAAGAATGAAAGAGAAAGAGGGGAACGTAGGAAAAGAAAGAGTTGCAACTTACCTACCCATTTGATAATGGAAGTTGTGTATCTATGTATAGAGAGTTCATAGTAGTCACGTAGAGTAGATACAGATACGTGGACTTTGAGCAAAAAAGAGTCATTCCAGCCTGAAATAAGTGGGCCACTCACTATGAGCTTCGCTCCACAAATCATCCAACTTTGTTCCTCTTTCTCTAACTTGCACTATTGCGTCCACTACTATATGTCGTATGTTGCTGATAACAGCCCTTGCCGTGAATCTTTCCGTCCCCTGTCAACTATCAATTTACCTGCGTCTTTCTAAATGCACATTTATTTTCTAGAGTAAGTGGATTACGGATGAGGAAATTGGTTTGTTAAAAGATTTTAACAGCACAACAAGCTACAAGCACCTACTACCGCACGTGTTTTTTCACATGTCCTCCCTGAGTCATTCAGACATACTTGCGGTGGCGGGAGGTTGATGGAAGTGTGAAGATAGAGATCCTTGATTATGAGGAGCTTGTGCAGGAAGAGTTCTGTACTTAATTCTTTTAGTGCTGCTTGAAAGGATATATGTATATATATGAAGATACTCGTGAGTTAAGATGGAATCAGGGACAGTAAGTATCAAATACTTGGAGTTGCCTTTGACCAAACTATGCGGTGTGCAATAAAAAGCTTAATTAAGTATTTTGTTTTCATAAGAGCAATACACGAATGTTACGAATGAAATCGATTTCTCCGGATGTTTGACTATCAAAATCAACAAGGACAAACTTTCCGTTCTAATTTCTCCATTTCACTCTTTCGACTTCCCCTTTCCTCCCGCCCTTTCATTCCCGCTTCCTTCCTTTCAATGGCCAATTTCCACTACTTGGCATGTGCTTGGCAATGACACAATAGACAAGTACGATTGAAGGTTATTGTTACTCCAATGAAAACACAATAGGACAGGGAAAGGGTTCCCCATACCATGTTACAGAAATCAACTGAGACTCACTGTTGGAGGCAGTGGTGCAGATGTTTTCCGTACAACCTCCTTCAGAGTATTTGCTTCTCTTCTCACAACAGTATTGAATATTTACAATGTACAGGCTTCTTGTTCAATGTGATCATATCTTCGGTCCTTATATACATTGGTGCTATTGCTGCAGCATGTAAGTACCCGGTCTATGGTGGCACGTGTATGTATGGAAAACTCGTCTTTGTTGGGATGTTACTTGGTGGAAAGCGTACGTATTAATGTCGTGGAATTTTTATAGATTCTTTGCATGCATACGAGTACAGGTTTAGGAAGCCAAAAATGCAGGAAATTCATGTGTTCTATCTTTTACGAACGTGTTTACATAATTTCTAATCTCCTCAAAACCAGTTGCTTTCGTTTACACCTGGCATTGTCACATTACTTAGTTTAACAGTCTCTTCTCCCTGTAATTAAGCTTAGCCTCAAGGAAGTTTTCGTATTGTTTTGTTGAATGTTAGAAGGTGGTAAATTTATTTTTGTGAATTTGCTTTTTTGTCCAATCAGACAGTTGTTTTTCAGCTGAAATGCTGCTGAAACAAAAGAAGTTGAAGTAAACTTAAGTAGGTCAAATACTAGATTGAAAGAAATAGGAGAAAAGGAAATGAAAGAGCGCTAATTATGAGAGAAGACTGCATAGAGCGGTGCAGACTATGGTTTAAGGTCTGATGGGTAAAGAAACTACAGAGAGATGCGACGGAGCATCATGGGGGATTGTGTCGGACGGAAATGAAATAAAGAAGGGTGGTCAATAAAATTATAGCAAGTTGCTATAGCGTCGTTGAGTGATGTGTTTTGAAATCTAATAATAATTTTTAGGGAACATCTTATCTCCTACTACTGGAGCAAACTGACGGTAGCATTCTGGGGGAGAATGGTAGTTTGTCTCTAAAAGAGTTAAGAATTTCTTTTTTCTTCCCGGCGTTCTCACACTTTTCTTCTCGACAGTTTCCTGTGCAAAAGGGAATGATATCCATGGCCCCTCCTCATTCCATCCTTCCTCTTTCTTTTACTTGACGCTAAATTATTAACAATTTGGCACTCGACCGAAACCCTTTCAGCCCCGCTTCTCTAAGCTAAAGAGTTACTGTGGGCTGCAAGCAAATGAATAATGGAGTAAATAATCTTAACATCTTTTAATCTTTCACCAGAGTAATAGCTTCTTTCAAACTTTACCTATATATTATATCTGGAGTACTTATTCTCGCCATTTCCCGCTTCTGTGCATCCAATTGAGATATCTCTTGACTCTGGGAGCAAATGATGGATTTAGCCATTTCCGCCTTTAAAATACAAGTTTTTGTGGAGATTTATGATAGTGTACATGTAGTAATTAGTTTCATTTACCGTTGAAACTAAATACAAATTATATACCTAAAGCTTTTATAAATGCTTTTTGTTTTAAGAATTTAAGCTTATTTTCATGGTTCGTATTGGTTTCTTTGACCTTTGACTTGCAAATTCTCGAGTTTGCTAGAACGGGGCAACAAAAGGTATTGAACAAACGAAATGTTTCAGCGTGTTTCAATACTAAATTAATTGACCAAAACGCATGCAGATTCCTGCGGTCAGACTGGACATGCACTCATTCTCTCACCAGCTTGCGGTTCTTTCCATGTTGAAATCAATTGGTTAAATATAATCAGCACTTAATTTACTTAACTTCCGCCATGTTTCGTAACATTCCAAAGTTTTACAGAATCATTAAGTTACAATTTTGTTAACATTGTGGATACTATTCAGTTGGTCGTGGTGGTGTAGTGGGGTGTTTAAGGATCTCTCGGTTAAGCATTAAGTGATTGTGTGTGTTAACTAAAGGTCTCTCTGTCAATTGTAATCTACTGTGAATGCATTAGGCACTCGCTCCGACTATTTGGTAACCATGTGGTCCGAAGTAGTGTAAAAGCATTCACACATTATGTATTTAGTGCAATAAAGCAAACAATTTACGCAATCCAAACATTAAACATGCTTACCCAAAGACTTTGTTTACTCACATCGTTCGCTCATATAATGTTAAAGACAATAGGAACACAATAAGAGACCATACGGCTTACATTGAAAGGCCAAATAATGGTCAAGGGTACTACCCAAAGTGCCTACGGGTACAGTTTTATGGATGCCACTGACAGTGAGCGCGATGCTCAAATACACCCACGGTCACACGGCTCTTTTAAAATGATGAATTATATGTTTGAAAATGTATCCTGGGGTTAACCTGGGTGTATCTGGAACTACGTCGTGTTTGTGTACCCTGGGCTTGTTGTACAAGTCAATTACACGTGAAAGGATGAGAAGAGACTACAACGTTTTTCCTACATTACTGATGTACGTATACCCTGACTTCAAACGATTGAATTTGAAACAGAGGAGCTTGTTGTTACTGTTGAGTTTTCATTTAGCGGGGGATGAAAGTACTTCTTGAGGCTTTTACGTCATTATCTTATTTAATTTTGTGATCAAGCAGTGGGCCTTTCTTCATTCATTTGAAACATCCAATTGGGGTCACAAAGTTAGCACGCATAAAAGTAGTAGAATTTTCTATTAAGAATGATTTAAGAATTATGAATGCAATTAAATGTTGTAATCTTACAAGGCTGACATAGTAAATTCCTGTTATATACCTAATAGAAAATGTTATGCTTTAATTTATTTTGCAGTTCATCTACTCGCAAGAACAATTCAAGGTACGACGGGAAGCGAAGGCGTCTCCTTTGACTATGATCAGTCATGGATTTGTGCCATGTAAGTCATCAAGTAAATACGTAGTTAATAAGGTTAGAGTTGAATTAGATTAAAATCCTGTTTCAATTTCCCCCTTTCCCATTTCACTGTTATATTACCCCCGTCTTCCCTGATTCTCTTCCCATCTCCTGACATGGCTAATTGCATGACAAGCTCCTGTGTGTACAAGGGTACGGGAAAGAGATTAGTTTTGAGTAGCCACAAAATGAAAGATTACTAACAAAGTTTATTTAATTCCAGTTGTAATTTGCCATCTCTTCATCGAAGACATGTAGCGATTGCAAGGCTGAAACATCCTGCCAATTTCGGGAGAACGAGTCACGAAGTTCGATTATTCATTTTAGTACTGTGTCCCAGTAAAGAGGTTAGTATCATTATTTTACAACACACATTTGTATGAGTGGGCTTGTTGTGGGAAGGTATGAAATGAGTGCATTTGTAAGTATGTATATGCATATGTTAGATTGTACATACTTACATTGTGTATACATATTTAGTTAGTATGTACCAATTGAGTATATATATGCATGTGTAAATTAGCAAGTTTGTGGTGTGTAAAGCTGTACGCAACTTTAGACGCATGGGATTATGATTACTTGTGTAATACTCCTCTCTTTCTCCTACTTCAGCCAAAATTGTATCCTTTGGCTAGTTTATAATTTCAACTACTACACTTTGTCTAAAACCCTCTTTCTATTATATTTCTGTGAATATTTCGGGGCTTTTCTATAAGCTCATTCTGGTATTTAGTCATGCATGGAACATGCAATTCTGGTTGTAATTTCGATTAGACCATTATAATATCTTCAAGATTTTAGCTTGTCTAAATTGCATATCCATACATACGACCTTTTAAAATATTGTAGTTAGTTCTAGGAACGCTTTGCAAACTATATTTTTCATTGGATTAGTCATGGTAATTAGTCTAGATTCTTCCACATATGTGGGCATACACAGGTGGTTTAGCCTTGACCTTTTAGGAAGCGCTTCGGCTTCAATTTATTTAAGCAAAGTAAATACCTACAATTTTCAACTTTGCTGTGCTGTTATTGCATTAAAACAAATAATTAATTACACTATTGTACATATTGCGTTATTTTACTGTAATATTATAAGTATTAACAAGTTTGTGTCTTAAAATGTCGGAATGTAGATCTTGATTAGGAAGGTTAAATGGTTTGAATAATATGTATGTGCTTTAGTGGGCTTTTTTCATGTTTGTTGCAATTCCAAATGGTTATTAGATTCTACGTGAGGTTTTTATTGTATGGTTTACGATGTCATTAAGCGGAAAGACGGTTTAAGTGTACATAAAAATTTGCAAATAATCTGTAAATAGTCCCTTTCCTTCGCTTAGCACATCACCGCTATGTCAATAATTTTGGTTAATCTTGAACACATATTGAGCGGAGCTGTTGTCCGTGCCAGTCATTGCATATGAAGGGCAAATGCCCTGTACACAGAAACTGGAGCTTTATAGATACAGCCAACCTTGAAAACATGTTTGTTCAAGTTTTGAAAGGACTGTGATTTCAGGTCTCATTTAGACAGGGAATTATAGACGGAAAGGTAAGTTGCCTTTTCAGCTTTCTCCTTTGTATGAAGGCATACAGACACTGGGGATAAAGCTTGAAGGAATAATAAAAGTAAATAGGGGAATTACTGGATGAGTAACTGGGGACTGGAGAGTGTGGTCGGGCTTCCCAGAGTACAAGAGAGAAGGAGAATTCGGGGCTCATCGGCTACGGGCATTTGAAAGGCAGAGCCTTTGTTGAAACTTTAACTGAGACAGTAGAAGGGAAATTCAATAGGTCGGCGAGAAAAATAGACATAAGCATGCATAATTACTGTTTGGTTGTCTTCTTTTCACATAATAATTGCTATAACCTCAGTGTACAGAAACCTGTAGTTGTGGTTGTTATAGATGATAGTTTAGAGTTTATATGAATGGAATTCCCTCGTTTTATGTGCTTTGATGATGGGCGTACACAGGTCATGTACATATATAGACGTTTATATGTTTGATGCTGTTGGATCTTCTTCCAACATGTTAAGTGTACTAATTAACATGTGCATTGCTTAGATTTAATACTTATTGAGCTGTTCGTGTTTACTTTTATATTATATTTATTGTTATGCAATGCATATATTTAATGCTGTACGTTGCAGGCATTAACGGCGCTTAACTGACAGTATGAAGCTTTAAGCGAAGCCGTTATTATTATGCTGTTTGTAGTTCAAGTTCAGCTGTTGTGTGTGTGTGTGTTCGTGTGTAATTATTACTACAAGATTGTACCTTGAGTGAAATGATTTGCAGAAGGGAACTAAGAACGCACTGGAGACGGGCCGAACGTTCTCTACAATCTTTTCTGACATGGAGTTTCGACAAACTCTATTGGAAGCGCACACTGAAGAGGAGTTCAAAAGACTTATCATAAAGCAAGCTCAAGATTTATCACAACAGCAAAGTAATTCTGAAAATCGTATGATGGAGAACCATACTCCTGGACCGGAATATGAATACGTAAGTCTGATCTGATCGTGTGTCACTATATAGTTGCTTTCTTTTTTCCACCCTTAAAACCTGTTTCATATGAGAAAAAGTATAAGCTTTATTACACCTACTACTATACTACACTGTACTTACGATTACTTGGTTGAAAATTGAGATACCCCTACCAATTTTGCATGTATGTAATACCATTCAAATGCTGGTGTTCCATGAATTCAGTTTCTAATTTATTGTATTTTTGAAGATGATATTACTCTTGTATGGAGATGGAGATTATTGAATCATCTGTTTGTCTCTTCCCTATCTCGGTATGTTTGCCGAGATTTAGGGATATTTATTCCGTAATCCAATTTGTTAACAGCTCTTTCTCTCCCACATCCCTTTTTGTAATATTAACACTTATTCTTATGGAGAGTGTATAGCTCCGTCAGGCATTTCTTAAGTCGTCTTCTCTTTTTTGTATAATTCCTGTATCCCTGTGCACATTATACTACATAATGGGAAGAAGTTGGAGAAGAAGGTTTTTGCACACGCACCACTTGAAGGAAATGCCACAGCTTTTAAGCGGAAATTCATGCAATTTAATTCAGTCTTGTTTGATGTATTTTGAATGGCTATTAAGTCCATGAAGCAAGCCCCCGTATTCTCTGCCCAAGTGAGGGTGTAATCATGGTGAATTATATTTACTACAAAATAGGCAAAAGAGAAATGGTGTCGGTTTGGAACTGGCATCAAGGAGGACTTGCAACGCCGACTACCACACTATGTGTCAGACTACAGGGATGGGATAGTCGGATATCGTACTGTGCACAAGACTATTTCTACGACACTCTTCCTCTATTTTGCCTGCATTCTTCCGGCCATTGCGTTCGGTGTACTCAACGACCACACCACCCGTGGACTTATAGGTAATTAGTCTGCCGACTATCATTTCATTTCCTCCTTTGCTGTTCCTTTATTTATCTCCAATTTATCTTACGCTCCGCTTAACACTTCCTTTTCTATTTACGGCTACAGTCAATTTATTTTCTTCGGACCTTATTTCCGCAGTCATGCGTTCAACTTTCGAGTACATGCATTAAGTGATTTCAAATACTTTCCCCTCGAACGTCGTAAATATATGCTGGAAAAGCATTCCCACGCCTTTAAAAGTCAAGATCAAGCGATTTTATGTCGCCTTAAAAGATATGATATGCTCACTTATGGTGAGATTTATTAACCCAGGTCAATTAACGATGAACCGATTTTGTTTTTCCCGTGTAGATGTGAAGAAGGTGATCGTCGGGCAAACACTTGGGGAGCTGTTTTACGTCATTTTGAGTGGTCAACCGTTAAATATATTACTAACCACAGCACCGTTATGTCTCTTCGTAAAAAGTAAGCTCTCGGGTTCTTAGATTATTTCATTTCCAATTTGTAAATATTTTTAGACATCTGTTTTCCATCGTATTAAATTTTGTAAGTTTGTTCCTAAATGTACCAGTCCTACACTACTCTCTTTTCTAACTATATTGGTATGTGATATTGAATTTAGATTATGAAGTTATTACAGAGAATTACAGAGAGTAAGGTTTTTAAGATGAAAGTGAAAGCAAAATGTATACATTCTCATGCATACATATCATTAGTTTAAAGTAGAAAAGTCTGTCGGTCTATAATTTAACTTTTGACGTCAAGATTTATTTGATGAAATCCGTCATGCTAGATTGTATGATCAGGTAAGTTTATACAATTTACATTTTATGATTCTTTTCCCACAGTTTTGTACGCGTTAGCGGAAGATTTTGAAGTCGACTTTGAAGGTCTCTACTGCTGTGTGGGACTGTGGAGTAGTCTTTTTACAGCTCTTTACGCTCTTCTTGATGTTTCCAGACTCATGAGATGGTCAACGCGCTCAACGGAAGAGATTTTCGCTCTTTTTATTTCCATTGCATTCTGCGTTGATGCTTTCAGAGATACGGTGAAAAGTAAGTATATCGGTCGTTTCGATTTTTCCCTCTATATCTATCTAGTCACATAATCGTTTCCCTGGTTTTAACCTGTACGTTCCAATTTCGGAGTACACGTTTTATTTGTCGAGAGGAACAACTTGGGACTTTATTCCAGATGCATTTCTCCCATACAAACTTTTTCAACTCAATTTTTTTAAGTTCTAGGAAGAATCTTTCTGTGCATCTTTGGTTTCTTTTAGAATATTTGCATTTTCATCATCGTACAGTTCTACTAGCTAAAGATTAACTATAGTAAAATCAACTACCTACGAAGTGTTTCGCAGTAGATTTTTGAGTTTTGTACTATAATTTCCGTCAATCTGTCAAATTTCCTCTCTCTTATTTGTATACTGTTCTGAATGAACTTCCTAATTCTTAATACTCTCTGTTTAGGTGTAGTTATTGTAAGAATTTTTTCACAAAAAACTACGTCACTGATTTTAATAAGGTCTTTATTTATTAGTACACAACATTAACTTCAATCTATCCCAGCGTTCTTGAGATGTCCTGAATACGTACGTGCGAATAATTTTAATATTGGTTTGAGTGCTTTTTCTGCCAGGAAAAACGTGTCTTATCGAGCCCCATTTATTATACTTTGCATTCGTTAATGTACACAGGTACCTAAAAGTACATTTCCCATGACACCTCACGTACATACCTACATGTTGATACGGTTCTAATGGAAATTAAACGGAGTGTTTATTCGTGTGCTACATAATTCTACGGACTATCTCAATTTACAAACAATTATTATATTTGTTGGTGGAGTGAGTTTTCTTTTGTACATTGATAGTTGACTTTATGTGTTTTGACGATTGCGAATAGCCCTAATATAAAATTTCATGAATTCATGGCAAGAGCTATTACATATAGTATATTACTACATATGTAAATAAAAGAGAAAAGTTCAAAGGTTAAAATCGATTTAAGCAAAAGATTTCATCCCTTGACAACTTCATATGATGCTGTGAGGACGTATTACACATGACTTGCTAAACTTCTGTAATGCTATTTCAACCTCTTTGTCGTTCCAGCATCTTATGAATCACTACATAATATGTGCGTATATTCTAAAACGACTGTTAGGAAGTAAGGCGACTGGTGAAAGCAAAAGAACTTGGGCAGGGAGCTTGCAAGAGACAGAGCGAGGAAGGGGTGCCCGGAGTTAAAAAGTAGAGGGGACTGTGTAGCACAGAGTTGTCGCTTGGTCCAACTGATAATAAATGTCCGTACTTTGAGTTTTCTTGTTCCTCAATTTAAATAGACAAGTCAAATTGGGTATTATTCCCGGACGGAGTCATGCTGTCGTTCAATATAATATGTATATAATACATGTATGTATCCATACGTAGTATTCCTGCAAGAAAACTTTAGGTCGTTTCGAAACAGTACGAGTATGTACTGTGTATGCATGTTGATATCTGTAGCTGAAATTCTTCTGTAACTGTTTATAAATATATATTATAATATTATATACCAAGTCTGACTGCTGAAAGGAACATCCACATAAAGACAATAGCATTGTGATGTACAGAGTACAGAATATACAGATGTATAACTACATAACCATACTTTAAAATACAGGGAATAACATGATAGGAAAATTCTTGCCCAGTGTTCAAATGCCCGATTCCCTTTACAATCGGTTCGATACCATAAAATCTACAATGTTGCAAACTAGAGTTCATTGGTATGTAGGTATGTAATGTAAAATTTACTGTTGTGATAAGGAATTGTTGCGTAAAAGCAACATTGATATTGTGGAAATCAATATCAATCACATATCCTTTCTGCAACCTGTGATCAAGTATATGTATTCGTAAAATTGTTGTAGTTTAAATCAAAACTGGAAAAACTTGAATGCAAAAATTGCGGTATCACTCGTTCAAGCCTGTAGATCTAGAGTCCATTTTGAATGTAAACAGTATGGTTTCCTGAGGCAAGATATTTTCTATTTTCTCGTATCAGATTCTATCAAAGCTGCCCTAGCTATCCCAATCCCTAGATTTACTGGATGTCCCGACGATAAATATGTATTAGAGCACACATGAACAACGTTGTTGCAGTCATCTTGTATCATTCCATTCCATGCCCAACCCGTAGTATTTATTCACAAGCTGGTAGCATCTGAGAGTAATAGTTACTGCCAGAGGACTAAAATATACAGAGTATTAAAAATAAGAATATGTTTGCAGCATATTTATGATTAAACAAAGGTTGTTTCCATACTCGGGAAGGTACATAACAATTCAATGCACAGTGCAGCCAAGCGATTTGATTTTATTGCTTCAGTATACACAAGATATAGATGTCATAATCAAAGGAAATGCCTGCAGACAAGAAATGAATTCAACTGTGTTGGAATAACATATAGAACTGATCAAGGTTGACGAATTGATTTGAGAACTGATGCGTATACATATGAATCTACTGCAATAATCTATAATATAAGTATCTACAACAGGTACACCGTTTTTTTGCAACATTGTAAATATCCAAGAATTCCTTCCATAAGGAAGCACGTTTTTGTAAACAAGATTTAGAGCTTATAAAAACTATAAAAGAATATTTGTATTGAGACAAACATAGTCCCTGATTGTGACACAAAATCTGCCATTGAGTCGAAGTGGATTTCAATGTTTAAAGTTTTGGTTGGCTTGCAAAAACACACCAACTGAAGACCACTTCAACATATATATAAATATATACGGATATATAAATAACATGAAAAATGACAGATTTTTAGTTTGTAAACGAGAACAAGAGTTTTGAATTATTAACCGTAAGAATGTATGTGGATACTTAGAATTATTGACCATCGTTTTCTAAAAATGGAATAATCAAATAACGTTGGATAACGATCGATATCAAAAGAATTTGGATTTACCCTAATATAGAGAATGTAAGCTTGCATGAATGTATATATCAGTTTTCAAGTTTCGGTACAAGAATGTTTCTGACTTTGCAGACTTTAAAGACAACTACAGTACTCCACCTTGTAAAGGGGACTTGGAAAAAAATATATCCTACCTGACTCACAGCGTGAACGGGACGGAAGCGGAGTTCATCACTCCAGGTAAACTAGCAAGTTATTGATTCCCATCTGCCTAGAAGTGCATGCCCTAAACCCTTTTACGTTTCGAATTAATCCTCCTTGTCAATGCTGTTTGTACTTTAAGATATAGTATGCATAAGCATACGAGACGTATGTAGATGGATCTGTGTTGACTGATTGCTATTTACTTTAACCTACAAATTGAATCGGGCATACCATGGGATTCTTCTACATACATACAAACTTCGGATCGACCTAATGTTAAGAGGAAGTTATTTACATAACTTTGCATGGTCCTTGTTGTCGTTGATTAACATGATGCATAAAAAATGAAGTACGAAGTGGAATGTTGTAATCGCTCTAGGAACATTTTGTTTGGCTCACACAACGTATGTAATATGTTATTATGGTTCCGCTCTAATTGTGGACTTTCTTTGGACGCAGACGTTGTAAATGCATTTATGGTAGAGTGTTTTTTGGTATGAAAACCAAAAAATATTTAGTATACCATAACGTCATGTTGAGTTATGGAAAATTAAAAAGCAAGCCCCTTGGGGCCTTATTGTTTACCTTCAGCTTAAATAAATGCTTTTGATTTCAAACACTAATCCATGCTTAATATGTTATAAATGATATTGAGAGTTTTGTTCATTGGTGCATCTCCACAATGTGTCTGTTTTCCTTCGTGTTATTTTCCGTTTGTTTCGTTGCTCTCCGTATGTTTCGTTGCTCTCCGTTTTGTTTTACTTCCCGTGTACTTGGTTTTATTTTCTGTTCATTTCCCTTCTCTTCACTTTGATTTTTCTTCCTTTCTGTTCTTTTATTTTACTCCCTTTTCTATATTGCCCTTTGCTTAAATTCTATTCGTTAATTTGCCTTTGGACTCGGGAGCACGCAGAAAGTTGGAGCGTGGCGTAATGTCTAAACATTATGCTTCTAAAAACAATCATTTCCAATTTGGGAATCCATAAGTTTTCAGCTGTTAGCCTTGTGTTCAGTCCTCTATCTCTTCCTTTCCTGCTAGTAGTATCTTCATTTTTTTCACTCGGGGTTATAATAATTATATGCTATAATTATTATAGCTTATCATGGTCATTACATCATTAGCTGTGCTGTATGTACGTATATAATAATTATATACACATGCTCGAGTGAGAAACTAAAACATCGATAAGTAAAACATTGATTACACGCTTTCTTGCACTGATTATACATATGGCGCTGTATAGTTTACAGAACTTACATAAGTTTATAAAAGTAAGTGGTTGTTGTTATTAATGTGTTTGGGAGTACACTTGATGATGATGCTGAAGGATAATGAAGAGCTTTCCGGTCAGAGTGGATGAGGATTTTGTTATATTAAAAGACTACGGGGTTGTCTGGAAGTGACGTAAATATTATGCACAAGTAGTTTTCTCATACTAAGAGCTCGCTAAATCTTTTGGTCCTACTTTCTCGCACTTTCTTTTGTTTATCCTCGTAAAGGCTTTGATTGTATCCACTATTGTGCTCCTGTGTACACTCTAATGCTAGGTTATTTACTATAGACTTTCCATATAATGCTATAATCTTCAACTTGGTTCCTATATTTTCTTTTTGGAATACGTTTTTGTTTTAGTTGTTTATGTTTTCACTGTTTGTACCAACCAATGTGACGGGTAAAAATGTTGTTTGTGGACCATTAGAAAGATTTTTGGAAGTAATCCGAATGAATTAGATCGAATTAGAGTGACCGGTTTCAATGGGATTTTGGGCTATTTGCAGGGGCTTGGGTAAATGCGACGATGCCAACAGCAATTTCGATTGTAAACAACACGGCGGAGCCGGTGATCGCTTGCCATCGAGATAGTAGCATCTTGTTTTTGCTCCTCATGCTCGGAACCCTTTGGCTGGGAGTATCGTTGTACAACTTCAACAAGACGTGAGTAATAAATGTGTTACGTCTGTTTCTAAACTGATCTATGCCATCTCTATTCATTCTCGTCTTATATGTCAACAATTTTACTTCTAATTGTATTTGATCATGGAATTTTCACCTATATTTATCCATTATTTTTGAATATATGTATATTTTTGATATCGAAAAATAACATTTAATATTTTCAAGGCGCATTTTAAATATCAGTTTTTTGAAATCATCAGGTCCGAATATCATTGTTCTTTGTATTTTGAAAATTAATTGTTTCATTGTAATGTATCTCACAACAATGTCAACGCATTTTCAGGCAACGTAATTCTCATAGATTCCAATGTATTCCTAAATTGTCATATTGTCGATAATTGAAAGCAAAAGCTTAAAAGGGCTTGAGCTGATGGGAGTTGATGATTGGTACGAGAATTTTTTTTAAATACAAGAGAATAATTTGACCGAATTAAAATTTTTGGGGTGTTTGGAGTGTATGATATTAAGTTGGAAATCCTTAAGAATGCGGAATTTACTGCGTGCAAAGTTTCGTTTCTTCATATGTGTGTACTATACTTTTGGATGATTGATTGTTTACAGGCCATACCTTCAAGCGAGCAAGCGGGAAGCTTTAGCTGATTACTCACTACCCGTTGCCGTCGTCGTCCTCAGCTTCATCGGCTCATTTGTATTCCAGGATGTTCACTGTAAGTTCTCCGACGATTAGCGGAGACCACTTAAAGTACCAACTTTTTGCGCGCAGTACGACTCAGGTTGCTTAACAAACACTCCCAAGCTCATTTATTTTCCTCCGCCACAAACAACCATAACTTATAGTGCAAATACGTGTTTCCTGTCCAAACATGTAACCATGTTTACCCAGAAATGGAAAGTTTGATATTCAAAAGAACCGAGGAACTACTGTATTCCACAGTAGGTAGTATATTACAGTATCACAGTCAATTTTGGGGGAACTTTGTAGATATATATATAAATATATATTTAAAAAATTTCTTTCTAGAGTTCTATTTTTACGTTTGAACAACGACAGTAGTTTGTGTAAAGTTCTGAACATTTTAATTTAGACGCCCATTCCTGTAAAATTTTAATTAGCTACGAATTTTATTTTAATAAAGACTCTTTACTTGAGTTGGAATGACCTACACGTTTCCGTCTCTTTTTAGGACGAAGGTTTGAACTTATTCTATTATTTTTTTAACTCTTTCACAGTGGAGCGTTTTCGGTACAACACTACCAACGACGTCTTCAAACTCGCAAGATTGGAGAAAATGTCATGGACTGCTATAATGTGTTCTATAGGCCTCGGATTTTCTCTCTCACTTCTCATTTTCATGGATCAGAACATTACAAGCGCTATGGTTAACAATCCTTGTAATAAGTGAGTTCAACATTTTGTTTAATCTATTTAATTTTTCCTTGCATTCTACTACAATTTTAACCCATTTTTAATGATGCTTGTAATTTTACAAGTTGAGGAATTTACTATTCTCAAAAGACTTAGTTATAAAATTGTGATTCATTAAACTGTCAGCCCTGCTTTGACATCCAAGCTCAACTTCTTGATTCAGTCTGGTATTAAGATGATATAAAATACATTGATAGTATAATTAGGATTATAATAGATTAGTGGTTAGACGAATAAAAATAATACAGCGAAAGGTATCCATGACAGCAAATGTATTAAAATCCTGAATAGAGATGCTGGAGTAGAAAAGTATTAATTGAATGTACTAATTTGTTATTTATAAAGGAAAGCATTTGATCCTTGCCAGTCAAAGGTGAGTTAGATACTGGGAAAGTAATAAAATTTAATTGCTGCTTGTCTTATGCTTCCTCGTCAACATCCAGGAGCTCTTAGGTAGACTGAAGAAACATAAATATACATGAGGATATCAAGTGTATTCCAGTAATCCTACGACTGTAGAGGATTTCCGAATAGAGAGATTAAACTTGAAGAAGAAAGAGCATGCATGACGGACTGCTTGTTTAGTAGTATAATAAGGTTTGCAAGGATTTATGCGAGGTGGAAGAAAGTAGGATAAAATTAGTTTGCTGATTCTGCATAATACAGGAGGAAGGAAAAGACAGGAAGTTGTTAAAAAAAAGAAGAGAACATGAATAGTTAGATGGTAACCAAGGAAACGGGAACCGTTAGGACAAGTAAAGATATTTTATGGGACGAGAGAGTAAAAGAGAAGAATAGAGAAGAGAAATAGAGGGAGGGAGACGACAGGTGAAAGGAAGAAGCAAAATTTTTTATCATCGAGGAAATGTAACTCAAGGCTACTAGTGGAATGTCAGGCGCTGAAATGGTACGTTTTTTGGTCTTTTGGATTTAAGCTGCCGTGAATTCGTGGTAGATGTACATACAAGATGTAGACAGTAAAAAGAAAGAGACAAGCTACCTTCTACTCTCAGGGTTGGGGTTGAGCTTGGATTTGATGCGCAGTGGTATACTTTGAAAGACATCATTCCTTTGCTTTTTCCTTTCTCTCTCTCTTACTCCACTCTCTTCTCTTTCTCCCTGCCCCTCTTGATGGGATGCTCTTTAGATTGAAAAAGGGGCCTGCTTATCATTGGGATCTCTTCATCGTTGCAATAATCAATGGATTCCTTTCAATCTTCACGATGCCCTGGATGCATGCCACATTACCCCATTCGCCGCTTCACATGAGGAGTTTGGCCGATGTGGAAGAGCGTGTTGATCAAGGCCACGTTTACGAAATGTACGTACCTATATACTTACTCACGCGTCTAATATATTTCATTTACTTTAAGCTGTTCCTCTTTTACTCTTTGCATTTATCCATGTACCTTTAGCTTCTACATTATTCTTTTTCATCACGGCAGCCTTCCTATGTACGTAGACCAATCCATCCCCCTTAACCTTCCGCGCGTTTATGTTCCTACAATTGTTTACCCCGTTAACATTCCTTTTAACATCTATATAGCAACTTATTTCCTATTCCCTTATACTATCTAAAATCACATCATTGTACACATTTTTTGGTGATTTATTCCTCTGGCCTCTCCTGTCGTATTTTTTTCAACTTCGACACACTTCCCTCATTTGTGCTTGCTTTTTTGTACTTTTGATGAACTAGTAGTATACTACCTCTTTAAAGGTAAAAGTTGGGAAAGTTCTTTTTACTTTCAATTTCTTTATACTAATCGTTATATTTTTGCGTTTCCCAATACTCCTTTGTTTTGGTAGCTGTAATAACATCTATTATCTCAATAATATTTTGTTTAAATTAAATAATTTTTTATTTCTGCTGTATTTATCTGTATAATGCCCGTATGGGGGAACTGTTTCGTACAAATAATACAGTATTCGTAACCCCACTGTATGCCCATTCGTTATAAATGATTTGATTACTTTGGTTTTGTGGATGATATGTAACTACAAATTATGTTCTTGTTGTACCGACAGAATCGTGAGGGTGAGAGAAACACGGCTGACAGGGATCTTTTCTCACGTACTGATTGGTCTTTCCATATTTCTCCTTCCTTATCCGCTGGGACACATTCCCATAGCTGTTCTTGATGGGCTCTTCCTCTATATGGCTGTGACGGCTCTCAATGGCAATCAAATGTTTGAGAGAATAACTCTTCTATTTATGGAACAGGTTAGTAAAAATGTATAATTATATGTGGAGCATTATATTATATTCGGTGGAGCATTTGGTTGAGGATTCTATATACCTGGATGAAGCTTTGTCTAAGCCTATTTGACTGGTTCCTTCCTTTGCCCTCGTTCTCACTCTTGCTTTCTCTCTCAGTCGCTTACTACTTGTCTGTCTTAGCTAAAGAAAGTGATGATGCGAATATAATAGGCGAATAGAGATTGAGGAGGAGGGAAGAGATGGAAATCAATTCAAGTTCATATACTTAGCCAACACAGGTAGTATATAAGTAGTAGTACTAATGGTACTTGTGTATGTCTGTGCTACTTGCACGATTCTCTCGCGTCCCGGAGTCACTCTATAAAAAAACTGAGAGTAAAGTGTTCCTCATATGCTGGTGGTTTCTTTCGTTCAGGGAATTTCTCACTGTTAATGTGTATGTGTACATGCGTATGTCGGTCTGCATGTGATTATAAGTACCTTGCCTATTATCTACATGGCTGGAATATACATAACGTCTGAAATTATACCACCGGAAATCACAAAGCGAGGCTTAATTTTCTTATTCCTCCCTGAACCTTTTTATAGGAGTAATTCCCCATTTCCATCTTTTTTGCAATTGAGATTCTGATGGGAGAAGAAGAATTATTTTTATTATCATCGACCTGGAAAACATTTCTTACGTCTCTCCGTCTTCTTTCCCCCCTTTTTCCTGCTTTCTCTACAGCATCTCCGCCGTCTGTCTCGTCACACCTATATGCCCCACATTATTTTTTGCAGATTCCAGCCTTGTATAACCCATTAGCAGTATGCAAAGGCTGGAAGCTCTCGAATACACACTGGCAGGTTCCAGGTCGTAAGTATAAGTAAGACTTGGAATAAATTTCCACAGTAGATATATATTTCATGGGATTATTTTCAATGATATTAATTGTCTTCCGGTTGTCGTGGAAGCGTAAAAATTATTCGAGTTTTCAAAGTTTTACGCTTCCCAGACGTGTAACCTCAATAAAGTAGCGGGAGCTGCTTCCCTATAGGTAAATGTATAAATTTGGACGATGAAGCTAAGCGTTAATATTTCTCTATTGCTGTACATAGAACTGAATTGGAAAAATAGATTATTGAATTACCACAGTAGCTATGGGTTACAATGGAAAGCAACAATTGAGCTGTAAAAAGCCAAGTAATGGATTTTCGGGCAATTATTGTTGTGTAAATTTAGGTATATATGAAAAGTAAAAAGGAATGTGAGATGAGATGCATGACTATACTTACAAAAACACTAGAGTATCATAGTATAAATATATATAACGCAGGTGATATTGTATGGTTGGAAAGAGGAAATTATAAGAAATCATCTGTAAAGTAAGTATATAAAAGAAAAGGGAACTCACTTTTGGAATGTTTGATTATTTCCTGTACAGGCTGCGTATCCACCTAATCATTATATTCGAAGGGTGCCTCAGAGGAAGATACATCAATTCACAGGTTTTCAAGTTCTGCAACTGAGTGTAATGTGCTTCGTAGGATTTGTGCCTTGGGCCTACGTCAAGATGGTATTCCCAGTCACACTTCTTCTTTTACTTCCTGTAAGGTAAGCGAAACGAACTGGTTTTTTCTATTGTATTACCATGGATTGGCTTGCTCGTAGTGTAGGAAATTTTTGCTCTTCATGCTCCGCTCCGCCGTATTCTCTCCGAAATTGTCTACCAGAGATCATTGTCTATATATGCGTACTTGTTCGGCTGTGGGTATCAGTTTTCAATCTTGTTTTTGAACTTTTTCAAAGCAATTTTCAAGAAAGGAAAATACATTTAAAACAAGTAAAGTTCTAAAGCTAATCTCTTAAAGTTTTTACAAGATGTACTGTACGCACGTTTTACTATAGCTACAAGACTTCATAATAACCTTCTTTTGTATGCATATATATATAATGTGGGACATGATGTATTGTGTGTGGAAAATTAAGGTAGAAAACTGCTTTGAATGTTTTCAGGCACAAGGTCGTCCCGCTAATAATTGAGCAGAAATTTTTGGATGCTCTGGATGGGGAGCATCAGTAAAATGCATACAGTTGTGGATGGGGAGGATAATTTCAGAAGACATGTTGACCACTTGACAACTTTGAGCAATAATTTTCCGGTGTATATATGCAAATATATATATATATATATAATTAACAATATAAAATATAATTTGGTCAACTGCCGATGTACATACTCCTCCAGTCCTCCATAGCCACAACCAAATATAATCGAGGATCTCCCCCGTTCCATTGTGCACATTAAAATCAATTGACATTTTCCTTGGTTGTGCTCCCAGCCACTATACCAAGTATGTATATACTTGTATTGCTGTTCTTTGACATCTTTATTTAAGTCTTTCGTGGATTCCCTCAAGTGATGCTTTGTCGTCTTCTTCTCCTCGTGGATCGTCAAGCGTCTTCTTGGTAGGAAGTCGTATGCTTTTAAATACTCATTTCCTTGTCTGCCGTTAAACAGCTCGGGGATCTTGTCTGGAAATATGCCGTCGTAGAAAAACAAATTGCAGAGTACAAAGTTCTTGTGGATAGTATCTATATGCTAATGAAAACTGTTGACCTCTTGTCTCGAGTAGGCATTTATGATCACAATAATGTAATTATTATTGTATCTGAGCCATGCCATATCATCTGCGTCAACACCTGAAGGTAAGCTTGGATATTCTGTTTTACCTTATTACTATAGTTTCTTTATCCTTTTAAATGAGTGTTTCTTGATGACACCAAGATTTATATTCATTCCCGAATACCCAAAACCTTCGTCTCGTTGTTTGTTTAACGTTAACCATTTTCACAAGTTAATTTAACGCGAAGTTTTATCACCACGTTAATTTTACCCTCATCTTGTTCACTATGTTTCAATACCTTTAACCTTCCTTTGTCTTGTCCTGGTTTATAAGAAAAAAATGAATCTTGCTGAGCAAATGTCAAGCGTTCACTTACACCTCGGAATGTTTATTTGAATTGGCAGTAGTTACCTGTGTGCCAGTATATTACGATTATAACGAAAAATCGTCGGCCCGACGAAAATTTTCTTGTTATGATCGAAAAAACCCCGAAGGAGATACACAGAGGTTAAAACTATCCCTTACGACAGTCCCGGCTGGTCCATCAAGTATTTGGATCAGACGTTGTCATTGTGCAAAGCAGAAGATGAGCGTGTGAAAAGGTGATTTAGTTTTCCCCAGACTGTTGTACATATAATGATGGCCAGAGGAGAAGTAAGGATTTGAACTGTTCCATTTTTTCCAAGTAAATCGTGAGTAATCTCGGTAACTCTCAGAACCAAGAGTATGGTCTTTCTATTGTTAATGGTTCCCGCAAAAATAAAGTTGGAAAACATTGATGGACAAATGAACACTGAAGTGATGGAATGGGAAAATGTTGTGGTTCTCTGAGTAAGATAAAAAGAAGACCAAGTTGTTTCTGTCAATATTTCTCCTCTTGTCTTTCAACTCCTTTGAATACTAAAGAATGGTTTTCCTTGTATCCCATTGCTTCTTTTTTGTGTTAAACTTTCGTGAAAGTGAAAAGAGGAGGAAGATTGTAAAATATGAAAAGGCACAGGAAGGAAAGTATTGACTACTGGCATCAGATGACAGTGAAAAGCAGAGATATAAACCTGTCTCTTAAAACTCGATGATTATCAGTGAAGTGTAAATTTTTTGTCTGGAGACCAGGCTCAATATCATGTATGTACATTTCATTCAGTTGGAGGAATACCACGTTACATTCAGTTCAAGCAAGGGATGTTGAGGGATACCACGTACACTCCTTTCAAGCCGTTGAGGAACACCACGTAACTTTTCTGTTCAAGTCTGCGAGAAATACCATGCATTTGTATTTGAGTATTTGGAGGAATACCATGCTCATGGAGTTACAGCTGTATAAGAATACATTCCGTTGAAGCGTTGGAGGGACACCATGTACATTCATACGTCCATTTGAGTTTAAGGAGTACCGTGCAGTTCAGTTTAAGGAATACCATGAACCTTTGCACGGTTTCGTTCAAGGAATGCATTGTATACACGTTGGGTTGAATGAGTATGTACATTGGGTTAAGGTTTACGGAGGCAGCGGCAGGGAAAAGGCAAGAGAAGAATTAAAAGGAAGATTTTCGTCGTCGTATGCATATAACTGTGCGAGTATCTGTAGTCGAGCTCATTGTCCGTGGTATTATAAAATACGGGATGTCACCTCTCTTCTTCATGTCTATTGCACAATTTGCTAAAACCTACCAAGACTTTGTGTACAAGTTAACAAGGCCAAGTCTTCCCGAATGTTTCTCGTCCACAACTTCATGCTGCCAGAAAGTCAGTCTACATTATCTCTGCATGTATAGCAGATCAAGAAAAAAACTCCACCACTGCACGTTCAAACTACCCGAGCGACATTTGTATGTGTTTTACTGCTTTAGTGTGAAGAATTCATGTATACTACTCTATTCGCTTCTGGATCAAGCCACACGTACACCAATGGAACTGATTGTACCCCGAAGAACCTACATTAATGCTGTATGCATAAGAACATGCTGTAATCTTCTGCATGCTACGACGGCACTCGTCTCCACACACATGAAGGAAGGCCTGACGGAATTTCTCCAGCTGAATAAAGACACTATTTGTGTTAGCTCTAGCATACACATAGTGTACGTGCATTTGTAGAAATGTTGACAGTAATCGGAATTGTATGTATATTCCTTGCGGATTCGTCCATTTATAAATGAGGAGGAAGATGACACAATGAAACAAACAGACTGTGGGAATCGTTATACATACCTACATGTTTGTGTAGTCGGTACATTTAAAGATGCCCATATGCATAAGTACAATTTAATTTATTGTATGCATATATATGTATTGTATGTGTTTTTCATGTTAGACTCATTTTACATGTACACTGCAACATCAGATTTGAAGATTTGTAAGCAAAATTACATCTCAACGTTTATAACACAAAAATATAACTCAAGAGGCGTTTAACAGTATGCATTAATCACATAAATGTGCCGAGTGTGTAAATAATTCTATACAGCAGCAGCAGCAGTAGAAAAAAAGAAGCGAAGACTGGGAAAACACATGAAGTTTTGGAGATGAAGGTTGACTATAAAAAATTTGATTTAAAGGGTTTCCAGTTTCACAGACTGTCATCAGCGCCTAGATACGGAACGCATCTCGTCACATTCATACATGTATTAAGGATCGCGTTGTAATAATTATGTGATTGTGGAGAAAAAGATATTTTAAACGCAAGTAGGAGAAACGACATTCCGGTGCTTAAATATATACTTGTTGCAAACCAAAATTAACGTCTTTACTTAATTTAAAGTATTAAACGTACGGACGCGTACATTGAGTAAACTAATACATTGAATACTTACCCGTCTAATAGTAATTAAGGGATGTGCATAATTGTAAGTACAGAGAAGATTGGAGCAAATGAAATTAGTAGTTATACATATGAAGTAAGGTGAGTACTATTATAATGTAAGTATATTTAAATAAATAAAGATATGTAAATTAATTACATGTCGTGTAAAATGAGTGAACGATGAGGATAAGTGTTATTATGTATCCATTACATAGGAAAGGACTTCTACGAAAGAAGAGAGTCAAAATCTCTCCGCAGCAGAACGATAAATTGCATTAAAAGCGGGAATTAATAGTTAAAGTATAAGCATATAGAAAATAAGAAAGCAATGTTAAGTGGAATAGAAAGTTCCTCCGCTACTATTTAAATACAGTATACTATTTCAATTGTCACTAAATTGACTCTCTCTCTCTCAAGGTGGTATTAATTTAAAACCTAAGTGTAAAAATGTGGAAATAACGATAATAATTAGATACCCGACAAGAAAACTTCCAGTGGCTTTTATCACTTTCGACATACAATGTATCAACTTTATATACAAAACAAAAGTATACTCGGATGTGTGGATTTCCTGGAATTTCCGCACGACTGAACATATTTTGCCCATATGCTTCTTACAAAACGAAGAGGTAGGTTTACAGTCGCAAGACATCGCCTGTTTATCAAACTGTTATAGTAATATGTAGGTATACTGTTGGGAATAGTGTAAGAAATAGGGACGGAACTTATTACAATGGAATAGAGTTAGCTACAGAATTAAGGGGGAAGGGGATAGATGAGGTAAGGTGCAACAAGGAACTATACAATTTAGGTACTGTTAGAACCAGAATTAAATATTAATTAAAGGAGGCAACCTGTGATCACGCTCTTTGCTTAATTGATCTGTGTATTTGCAATATGGTTGAAGTTGAAATGCCGCGAGTCTCGTCATTTAAGTTATAGCAATAGTATTGTTTCTCGTTGTACTCTCTCTCTCTCTCTATTTCTCTCTGCCTCTCCTATTATTTCTCTCTTTCTCTCTTACCCGTTCACACAAACACACTCTTTCCTCCACTTTCCAGAAGTTTTCCACACATCCTGTCGGCTGTAAAATACATCTGATTGCAGGCACCGTTGTCCATGAAAATAAGCGAAGTCAGAAGTACAGTATTGTATTTCGGCTTGTTATTGGATTTTTTTTCTCGGCAACCTCTACACACACACCATTTGTACTGTTTATTCATGTGGAAAAGGCTGAGCATGTATGGATGGAGTGGGAGCGAAGATCTCTTGCAATTGCCACGTGCCGTCTAATTAGTTAATGAACCCGTGTAAACTATTACCCAGCCAGGGAAAGTTTGACACAATTTAATAAGTAGCCTTTGCAGTGAGTGTGAAGGACCTGAGGAATCCAAAAGAGGCATAGGAGAGGAGAGTTTATAGGTAGACGTAGGATGGAGGAGAAGAATGAAATGAGGAAATCGTATTTTTCTCCGATTCAATGCAATGGTTATGTATAAGGTTTAGTCGTTATACACAAAAGGAATGGAAGGGAGCGAGACTGACATACACTTGTGGGTGTAGCGCTTTACAGCTCAAATTAATTCCAAGTGACTGGAGACGTACGATCGTCGATCTGCAGAGATCTGTCAGGCTCTTACGTATTTTGGGACCGTACACGTTGTAGTGGAATGCTTTATATACAGTGAAAAAATTTAAGGGTGCTTAACAAGCTATGCGGACTTTCCTAACAATTTGGTTTATTGTGTCTACACACACCGCTGGTGGTACATGGGTGCAAATTCAAGTGTTTTTATAGCTAGCACTGCTTGGATTTGTTGAATTTTTCCTAAATTTTATTTCTTGGTATTAAAGGCTTCATGTACGGCCTGGATTCTAATACACGCATTTTGGAACACTTGGATCTAAAGAGTCCGTCCTGGATTTCAACACGTAGCGAGCGGCTTGAATTTAAGGAGAGATTTTAAATAGCACACTTTTTTGGGAAATTATTTTAAAACTACTGAAATGAATGCTACTTATTTTACAATGGTGCTTATGTACATAATATTACATGAACGCGTGTTTTTTGAGTTTTTCATTTCAGAGAGATTAGCTCTAACAAGATTATGTTTCTACCAGAAGTTTAACAAGGGTATTTATTCACATATTAAAGACCTCATTTCTCATTGACCTGCTGTGGATAAGGATTAGTATCTTCTCGTATGATGAATGGATATTGATTGACTGTACTAAATGGTTGTGTGACACAAAATCAAAGTACGTTTTATTTTATTTACCTCTGAGTTCAGTTGAAATATAATAAAATTATACATTTTAAGGAAGTAAGTTATTGTTGAAGCAACATGGAGAAGCTCCTTAAAAGTAGGTCGTGTCTCTAACAATGCAAATAAATGATTGTTAAACACTGACAACATGATTTGATCATTGTTCATTGTTCAAGTACTGTTACCTGATTGTACTAAATAGGATAACAAATTGCAACAATGACAACAGCAAAGCTATTCCATTACATTATTCGGTTGACTTACTAGTAAAAGGTTCCCCCAGAATTTACTCTTATTCGGAAAATCCTTCGCATTTCTGGTGCACAATGACGCTTTCGTATGTTTGAAAACTACGTACATCACTAGATAATACTAGTTTCATTATGTAACATGGGAAAGGGTAGAGTTCAAATGCATTAAATTCTATATCCCCAAAAGTTTAGGTCGTAACCGTTTCCCATCTTAGATGATTTTATGCACTAAATGCTGAGGATGGAAGTAGTATTCTGGGCTTGAAAATTAAAAGTCAATTCATCCACTTCCTGCTCGACGAGAAACTGGATGTACCAGCGGATTTGATTTTATGGGACTACAGCAGTCATGATTTAGTATATTGAACGACTGTGTAATATCGTTTAAAAAATATGTGATGAATTTTGTGCATAGTCATCCAACTCAGCGATTTAGTCTCTGTACAAGATTGAAGCCGTGCAAGAGTGAGATAGGAAGAGACGAGAACTGATCGTGAGTGGCAGGTTTAACGGTTATTCACATCACGATCCATAAAAATGTTTATGGGTTGATAGAATCATTTGGAGGACTGTAGATGAGCGTCATTTACATGCCACATTGCACAGTAATTTTTGTTGGTTGTGAGGTTTTTAAATAACTGTACTTTCGTCTGCCCGTCTCCATCTATTTTCTCTGTCTCTCTTCATGTACAAATAAAATCCTAAATGCCGATGTCAAAGCCGCTGTTACAAGTTTACACGAGTTTCTGAATCGATGCGCCCTGGCTGTTGTAATGCCCATGGGAATAATGTGCTTTATTATCTGTGCTCGGTCGTGTGAACAAAAATGAGCGCAGCGTCATGTTTCAATATGCTTTTAGCTTAGGAATAAAGTTGCAAATACTATATCTAGTTACAGTTGTATTTCCGTCCTCTGGTGCCTATGGCTTTCCTTATATAATAAACTTATTGGATTTTAATTTGTTGAATTAATAAACTTGAATTATTCTACACAGATGCCAATATTTATTCTTCTTTAAACTCCACGAACTATAAAATTTTACTATTCCCGATATTTAAAGCCTACGGTATAGTGCTAGGGAAATTCAATATCAAATGCACAACTCTAAAATTTTAGCGTCTCCAACAAAGTCATGTACAAATGTGGGAATGTAGCTAGTAACACGACCGAGCAATGTATCTGTAACTTCTAAAGCTGTGAAACTTCTTGGCGAGTCTCCGATGAAAAGCTTGTTTGTCATGTCTTCTTGGATATTAAGAAGTTATAGAGACATAGGGTTTCTCAGTAGCACCGATTGTGAAAAGCCAGCCATTGTGGAGGAGGTTGTTCGTCAGTTTATACATAGGGCTCTGAATCCGTTTCGAGGGCAATGTAAATTGAGCGGAGCCGGAAAGTTGTGAAATTGCTAACTTTAATGTAATTAACTGGTTGCCACATTCCGACAAAAGAAGAGAGGATCGAGGAAATAAACTGTCCGTTGAAAGGGTTTCTGTATTACATAAGTTAACTACTTTCCGAACGAGCTGTCAGATCTCACTCCTTTGCAAATACGCCACCACTACTGTACATACATTGGCTTTCTGCTCTTGTATGTAGTAACGTAGCATGAAATGTCTATAGTAACAATTTTGGACAGGGTCGTAAAACGTGATGGTGATGTATGTATGTGTCCTTATGGGTTATTTCCCTCTGTACAATAGTATCATCTTTATATCGCTGTACTCGTCTCCCGTGTTGAGCGTCTCCTTTAACATGTGAGCATGTCAATCTGGCTCAGTTCACATGATAAAGAAGTTTAGATGTGCAAGTGTCCGTTGAGCACCAATCATCTTAGATTAGCCTATTTATCCTACTTTGTCTCCTTGACAGTGCACATCATATTTACGGCCATTGTTTCATTTACTTTCCACGTGTATCCAGGCTGTCTTTCTTCACAGTTTGGGCTTCCTCACACGTTGTTCTCACATGTGCCCCTGCGTTTATAAATATATTCTACACTACACGCTATACGTGGAAGTATTCAAAATTATTTATTTTGAGAGTGTTTGCAACTTTAAAGTTCATTTTGGAGCTATTGTTTAGTATTATATAATGAATGTGAATTATTATTGAATACATTATTAGTATTATTTTAATATTTCTGTTTTTATTCTATTTTTAATTAATATGGTTCATTAGCTTCAAAACAGAATTTAAGCAGATATATATAAAGTTGAATTCGGTGTCAGTGTAAGCGTAGCAAAAACTAGGAAGGCCTAAATCTAAAGAGAAACACTGTTTTAGTTATGAAATCGCTGAAGCGGGCGAGAAAAAGTTGGAGTAAATACATTGCATTAACATTTGCTGCTAGCGAAAAGGCGTGTATAAATAGTATACTTTTCCCCAAGAATTCTCTACTCTAAGCACGACCGAGATAATTTGAAGGGATTTTCTGCTGTTGAAACTATCTACAAAGGGTGGCATTCTTGCATAAAAGATCCCAGAATATTTTGCTCTCTCTTTCTCTATCTGTATAAATCATAAACAATATATTTGTTCGGTTATAAAATGTATGTTTTGTACAGTATATAAGACCTTGGAACGTATAAGCTGCTGGGAACGGTATTTGCTAAACTATACTCTACATACACATATGTATGCCCATAAACAAATACATAGTAATGGGAAACTACAGAGCAAATTGTTGGTCATTTAGATGGCTAAAGCAATTGTCCAGGGATATAATCTTCCAGTCTGTTATGCCGACATGTTTATATTCCCAAACTGGTTGGGCTTATGTTATATTTGCCGCTGGTTTCGGAATTATTATGCACCGGTTCATCCTCATGCAAATTAGTTAAATTGTGAGTAGTATACAGTAGGAGGATATTCCATTTCACAATGTTCTGACGCCTGCTATAAACCAGACATAAAAGCACTTGGGCTCGTTTGTACTTATCTGTAATTATTACTGACATTCATGGCCGTCAAAACACTGGGCTTACCTATGAAACGAGGGGGATAAAAATAAAATTACAGTGATACGTAACTGATCTGGTTGCCCTAAAATAGTCGTTCCTGCTGCAGAACTCATCGATATTACGTATATACATACTTTAAATGAAGCATACAAACTTTCGTTTTTATTTTCATTACTTTTTGGTAAGTTGTAATTTAGTAACGCACCCATAAAGTAGTCTGCGAGGAGGAACATTACTGAAACTATAGTATAGGATGTTTTCAAATTAGGAACATTTCAAAGACAGGTGACATTGTTGGTTTATATAGATGAAAACAACCCAAATGAATTCTTCAGGCAAGTTCAAAGTGGATAATTAACCCAAATAAAGTTTTGAAACGGCAGTCTCTCTTAAATTTGATTGGATCATCACTCCACCCTGTAGGTCTATCCGAACAGTAAAATCTAGTAAGGAAATATGTGGAAGTATAAGGAAAAAGGTAAAAGTTTTAGTGTGCAAAGACACACAAGGACGCTTACTATTGTAAATCAAATCGGCAAATCAAGTACCCTTCACAACTGAATTATTGCTGGGGATGAGGGAAGTGATGAAAGATATATGTTGAACAATGTATCTTTTTATGTCTCTTTTTCATTATTTTTACAATTGAGACACAGGAAGGAATTTCAAGGTTTACAGTATTGGTGTTTGGAATGAAGGAATTGTCTTTCAGAGATTGCTTTGGGAGTTTTTAAGTTATAATAATGTGTTGGCGTTCATAATATTTAACAAAAACGTAGAATTTGAGCATAATTTTGAGGTCTAAAATTTTTAAAATCGATTTGCTTCAAATTCAAACATAATGACGTCAGATGATTTTAAAATAAAGGATTTAATGTGAGGTATCCTCATGTTCAAAGCGTAAAAATGTAATGGAATAAAAATACTATTTTTATCATTATCCCTACGGAAGATACTATTTTGGGAAGTAAGCTAGACAGAGTCCAGTTATTTTATAATAACATCGACAGTTTTCGGTACAGAAGGAATTTCCATGACCACGGTCTTATAAGCTTCAATTATAGGCATTGCTACTACACCGCTTCTACCAGATTGTTGGGTTGCAGAGTTGTTTCCGGTCCATGAGCAGCACAGAGCCGTTTTTCATAGATCTTTTTATCCAACACTGTAAAATTTAAACCATCTTTGTTCAATGGGATCGAGGTAAAAATTACTGGTTGTTGATTAACAATTTGAAACTATATAGGCAAAGTATGTGAGAGAGATGTATATGTGAATTAGTACGTTTCGCTACCGTTAGTTAATGTGTATAATATTAAATTTGGAGGAGTCATATTAGTGTGATTATAGTTAAAAGTAACTTGTCCAGATACCGTAAAATGCATAATTTATTAACCGTCATGAATAGTCCACCCCCGTGCAAAAGCGCAGTAAAGTATATAATGAGGGATGAAATTGTATTAATACCAGTGGTTCGACTCGTGATAATTAAATAATGATAAGTATAAATATTATTGTATTTGTGGTTATTACTAAGCTTGATGTAAAAAGTAACAAATGTATTGTAGGTGGCACAGATATTGTGGACGTAATAAAAGCTTAGTGTAATGTAAAATAAATAGACTGTTTTATGTAAATTACCTTGAAAAAATGTGTAGTCAGGTAAGGCGTATGTGTAATATATTTATAGTCTTGATAGCAGATAAAGGCTCCAAAAAAGGAATGACGAAAACTAATTAAAACTTTACACATGAATGAGACGCAGAATCTAAAGCAATTCTACGCTAAAGTATAATATGTTGGTTTGTATGTATCTATATAAACATATATAAGATAAGTGCGTATGCTTAAACTTAAAGTAATAATTGTTCTCGGCGATAAAGGCAGACATGTATCCTTTGCCTAATGTATGTGCAGGTAATTATAATTAGTAGTACATAGTCACATAAGTATAATAAAGAAAGCTCGAAGCTGACTATTCAAGGTACCTCAACTAATTAAAAAGATGAAAACAAAAAGTAAAAACAAAAAAAGATGAATTGCTATACTAGGGAAAACAGGTGAATGGAGGAGGATAACATAAGGATAATACACGCGTTTTGTAGACCAAAGAGATTTACACCCTTCTCTAATTAAATGGTGATGGGATATAGTAGGTTGTTGTTCGTTAAGCTAAGTTAGCCAAGTACTACATAGCCGATATACTAATCATATGGTGTAAATGTTCCGTTTTACTGGAGGAGTCAAGGATAAAGTTGAATATTTCGGATCTACGGTGTAAAACAAGTTATATGTGCTATAGTAATATAAATTATCCATAATAATTAAAAGTTAACGCTATATTAGTATGCAACTTTATAGTATATTATTACTCATATATTAATTATTGTGTTAAGTATGCAATGGGTGTGGAATTGTTAATGCGTGTATCTAAGTAATTACAACTGCTCCGGTAAGTTATTTTCGTCGACTTATTGAATCGGTCTTGCAAATTTACGCGTAAAAATATGTGTACACACGTAATTAGATTCTATAGACACATTAATTATTATATAAATCATGCGCAGAGTGGAGTATTGTGTGGCAACCAATATTAGTTTATTATAATTATAAAGTGAATATTCTAATGGTATTCCATTTACTATTATACTACGTGAAAGATATTTTACGCAAAAATGTACAATTTACGTACCTCTAATGTTACACTTGATTTAAAAAGACACACGTTGAGACGTGTAATATTTTAGGATTAAAAAATGCTATATTATATTATGTACGAATGCAGGTAACTTTTAATTTGATGCTTGTCAGCAAGTAAAAATCTTTTGAGTACCTATATTATTAAACCTTAAAATTATTAATATCCTCCAGAGAGTATAAATGATACAGTGTATGTGCGGTGCACGTTCCTGTATACTAATACGATATTTATAAATGAATAAGATAAGTGTCGAGGGAATAAATATAAATATTCCTAGCTGAATGAGATGGTATTTTTTGGAGTAATTGCATTTAGAATCATTATTTTTTTGAATTTTCGGATGGGAATACAATAGAAGGATACTAGAAAATCTGAAGCAACACATGAAATAAGCTATAATACTGAAAAAGTAGCTGAGCAAATTTCCTGAATCGGTGCTAATTAGCAAGACTACATTGATAACATAAATAACGAAGTATAGTACCTATACATGCTTGTACACTTACAAAATTAGATAATACATATAATAATGTAGTCGTAGGGACAAAGGTGGAACGGATTGCAGGAAGTGAAATGATGCTTGAAGTGATATCAAATGAGCTCTTTCGTACCCTTTTTGTTCACATTAAGCGTTTTTTATTATGTTCATCGAATTACATACTACATGCAATATAGTTGTCGAGGGAAGCCCAACCTGCATATACCTTCATGCAGTACAAGCCCAAGTGGATACGTATGTTCGTAGGGTTAAACCGAAGTTATGTTTGTACTAAAAATATACGTCTGTTGAATTATCTGCACCATGCTTGTCAAGCTAAACTAAGTATGTTCAACAAGTTAAACCTACATTGTTAAACCTACCAGCGTGTTATCAAAGGCTAAAAAGCATTACAATCCGACGGTATATGGGCTGGTACTCCACTGTCATGCTTGAACGTCGGTAAGGTTTGACTCTGGCATATGTGATCACAATGTTTTAGATAGTATATATGTACAGTATCACAATATACAGATAAACAATAGCTGTAATCTAATGTTTTTGCAAGTCATAACTGCACCCAAATTTCGGAAAGTTTTATAGTCCTGAATATTATGTGTCCTTTTTTTGATTTAATGCTCATTCATATTTAGGTTTTTATGTATATAATTACAATCCATCATTAATAGTAGTTGCTAGACATGCGTTTCCACGTTCGCCTAGATGTTATTTATGTTACGGCTTCTGCACCACTGGTTTGTGTGCTAGATTCAGCATATTAGGATTACACCTTGTAATAATTACTTTGCATGTTGCATTGATTCCAATAAAGAGTGCGCAAAGGTTGTTATTATAAGGCAGTTTCAAGTATTGCAACATGACATTATGAACACATTTAATGTGTAACTGTAAGCAATTGTTGTTGTCACAAATTTTTATGATTCCGTATTAAATTATTGTCACTTCCAGTGTAATGGCTTTTTTCGGTATGTAACGAAATCATGACAAGGAGAATTACACGTGAGAAATGCGGATGAGTGAGCATTGGTGTAGTAATATTATAGTTTTATTGAAAAACCATTCTGTTGTTATGTCAATACAATGTAGTCAACTATTGCAATAAGCATGACTATATGTTGAATGGTTTCGTATGTGATTTAATATACGTGTTATAAACTGAATGCAATGTGACAAACGTGAATAAAATTGTATTATATAATTCAAATGAATATTATCTATATATAATAATATTTTCTTGTTGTGAAAAAATACTACAAAATAAGTACATTGGATATTACTTATCCTTTTGATGTTATGATATTTTACACAGCCTATCTTACATTATACAACAATGGTAATTGATTGAGCTGCTCGAGTGAATGTGTTAGACATTAAGATGTCAGTGATAGAATACCTAAAATACTAATTTTAAGCTTAGGTAACCCATACTGATGAAAAAAATCCTCGTGTTTTCAACATCGACGGCACAATTACTATTGAGTAATAATAATGTATGTAATTATCTCGTCGGTTTATATAGATCGGGATTTCGTAGAGGAACTCTATATATAGCGTTGTTGTTGTAATAAATATCTAGTCAAGTTATTATTCCCAAATACTTGTAAGTGATTGGAATAGAGTTCGTAATAGGTACAGAGTACTTCAATCGTCTATCGTCAATAAATACAGATTTCCTTGAACTCATCCGAACAATCCATGTTTCAGAATTATATAGATTTCCAAGGTTGAGCGGAACGCAGCTTATAATTATCGACCTTAGAATTACTAAGTCAATGCAAAATGATAGTTGTTCAGAGACTGCGAAACTTTCAAAATATAAAAATTATAACTGTATGAAATGATTATATTTACTGTGAATTACTTCCACCTAAACGATAGATTAATATTTACCGTGCATAAAAATACCAATATGATATACTGTAATAGTCATGAATAAATAAATACCTTTTATGGTTTAAAAAAACGAGCCAGTCAATTTTAAAAAATCAGTACTTACGTGTTAATAATTTAAAAAATAATTTACAAGTGCTGTAGATGAAAAGATGATACGAGTGTTCAAAACCAGATAAATAATAACTATTGTCGAATGTCAAACTCTATACATGAAAATAAAAGTCAAGAAAAATAATTTGTTCGCAGTTACATATGTTCCCCCTTTCACCTGTTTTTTTATTGAGTAGTTATTACCATGTGCTTACAAATGCATCCAATCACACTTACTAACTAAGCTACGTTCGAAACAAAGAAATTAAATGTATAAGCTATTTCTCATTTTCATTCAATGTGCCTTCAAGTATAAGCTACTTTTCGCAATCACAAGTTGCTATTGAAACCACATTTCTAGCCATCATGGAACTATTTGAAAGGAATCATTACAGTCTAGTAAACGTATTTTTAAACTGCATTTACATATAACACTAACACATTTCATTGCAATTTGTTCATGTAATATCTAATTTGTAAATTTTGAACATTTGATGGGAGGAACACAAAATATTTTTAAAATTATAAACTTGCCAATTAAAAATTAAAATTGTCCTCTAAATCATCAGAAGTATTCTGCATAAACTACGAGTGATATAAACATTTCATGGAATAATTGCCGAAGAATGGCCTTCCGTAGCTCATCAGCTTATGACTCAATGTCATCCTTAATTTTCGGTGCCAGCACTTGTGCCATTTCCCGGCTCTGCCGCATGACAAATGAATGAGCGAAGCCCTGACTGCAGATTTCGTACTTGAGTTTGGGGATTTTCTCTGCCATGCCATGAGCATAAGAAAGAGGACACCAACCGTCTGTGGTTCCGAAGTAGAAGAAAAGCTTGTCACGATGGCGCTTCACAGTCTCAACGTCCAATTCGCGAACAACAGTGAGTTCAGAGTAGGCAAGGGCGAGAATACGAAGGTAAACTTGTTGGTGGAATAGTTGCAGAGTGGCTTTGAGGATACAAGCAGGGGGAGAGCGGAGGGCGAAGAGAATTACAAGCAAGAGGAACTTGAGGATGAAATTTGGAAGGAGGAAAATAGGTAAGAAAAGGTAAGCACCAAGCTTGTAGTACGGCAGGATAGGCCACAACCTTCCACCATTTGGAGTTTCTCTCATCCTCTCCACGGTCGGGAAGAGCATGTAGCACTTGACCACTTGCGCTTGCAGCTCATCAGGTAGATCCTTTAAAACCTCCAATAACATTTTACATCCAATCGAGTGTCCAATCAAAATTATTTTAGTCTTCTCAGGTAAGGAGCTAATTATCTCCACCTTAGCTTTTATCTGCCCTTGTAGGTCGTACAAATGGAGGTTGTCTGAAAACAATAGTCAAGCCTTACCAATGGTTTCTAACACTTGCATCTTATCCCTATACACATCTTCGTGTTAATATTTAGCACTCAAATATTTTTCCCCTGTAAATGTTTACAAACTTTTCTTTACAGAAACAATGTAAATATGCATATGTCTTCCAAGTTTGTATACATAGTTTATGCTTTCGCATATCTACTCCATTCGAGAACTCTCACAAACGCATACATAGCCATGTGAAGAGTCAACTCTAGATTCAAGTGAGCAAACTTATTTCAAGTGCATTCCGTGGAATTGATTTGCTACACGTACTCATGGGTTTACATGAAACGATACATGGAAACCCCATGATACTTCTGCGGACATTCCAGACTCTGAAGAACCCCAAGTGTCAGCATGTATGTATATAAAAGAATGGTCCATGCAGGAATGGAATCTAAAGGAAAAACTCACCATCCAAGCTTGGAAATGGCACATCGATTCCTTCAATTTGATGACCCCCATGGCTTACGCCCATCACTGAAATCGCCTTGGATGGGCACTGCATCCGAAAGAAGTGGTAGAGCTCACTCATAAAATCACGATAATATTCTATCAAGCCGGGGTTCCCTGTTCAAAGAAAAAATCTCGAGAGAAAATTAACTTGGCACTCTATATACCAACTCGAAATAATGCGTGTATTGGTCTGTATAGCAACTCTAACACTGCAATTGTTGTGCTTCCTCAATGTATAGCATGAACGCCGACTTATCTTCTGAGTACAGAGTGCTCCTCTTGTTCTTTATGTCTCTTTTATAGAACATACTTTTCTTTTTCAGGTCCTCTCACTCACAAACTATTTAGTCGTAAATATAACAGCAAGCCAAATTGGACCAAAAGGGTTTCAGAATCTAGTACTAAAATAAATCTAATACTAGAAATTTAGACGCTTTCCTATCCCAGATAATTAGTTTTAGTTTATCTGTTTTAGGTTTCTTTAAGTAATACTAAATTAGATTTTACTTATACACGTAATTAAATGAAAGGTTTTTGGAGAATGAGAATTTAAACAAATTAATAAAATTATCTATAAAATGATGAGACCTTAAATTAACTTAAATTAATAACAGGATCAATGAAATGATGAAACCTTAAATTAGCTTGCTTAGCCTGAAACCTGAAACGATAAATCTCGACGAGAATTAAAAAAAATTGTTTGATCAAGAGTATATAAGTGGAGCCAGGGAACTACTTGAGCTGAAATAACTTTGCTGATTGTACTCCACTTTTTTCCGTATCTGTAGTATATGTCATGGTCTGTCTATGGAAGTATGGGAAGCGCTTGAGTTTGTAAAGAAACTTGGGACAACTTTTAGAAGTAACTAGATTAAAGACATCACCACTTCTACTGCTTCTCCTTAAACTAACCAACAAGTACTTGAAGATAACTAGGACTATATGTCATTTGTGCGGGGGCTGTTGTGTATGGGAAATAAGTGGAAATAAAAAAAGATATGTTTACCTGGAACGACTAGAATCAAGTAGTCCGGACTTTGAGGACTTGAATGTTGGGGAACATCGCCAAAACTTAGACACCGAGAAGCAACTCCGTTGAGAATTCTGGTGAATTCCATAATGCTCACTGAAGGATATCACTTGTGGCAATTCAACTGTCAATGCAAAAGTTTCCCGTCCTAAAATACAAAGTTTCAAATAAAAACAGACAGGCACTCATATAAAACGAGACAATTATTAATATCGTCAAGACGGCAAAGGAATAACAACAGATAAAGTAACTTTTCCCACCATAGTTTCTTTCGAAATGACAAAATACATACTTGTACACACGATGTATAATCGCCCTTTGTCTACATCTCTCTTCAACCGACATGACATCTTTTCTGAACGTCTTTAATATATGGTTAAATAACGAATACAAATTATTTTGCATGCATAATTTTCTACACTCAGGATTATTCTTTTTTTAATTTGTGGATTATTGGATGCGACTGCCAGTTTCCACATACTTCGGGCTATAAATATAAATGTATAGACAATATTGTTTACAGTGACGACAGCTATACAGATAGAGCTTTGCACCAGATTCATTACTTTTCATTCTTCATCTTTAAAGCTAATTTTTAACTAGGATTAGCTTCTCAACAAACCTGATACTGCACAGCCAAATGAATATTATAGAAATGTGAAGATCAGGATTCTGCGAATTACATTATTTCCTTTTTCAACTATTTCATTAAATAAACTGAAATTCGATCGTTTGCGAAATGGCGAGATTGCATAGTGACTGCATAGATAAAATACTTAAATGTAACAAGTTTGATGTTCAAATTGAGGAATTGCATTGAATGATTTTGGTTACATATAGAAAATGTGACAAATGGGAAAATGCAATGGTAAAGTCGATGAATAATAACAGTAATAAAATCAAGGAAATGCAGCGGCTAAATTTAAGAAATTGCATTGATTCCATTGAGAACTTGCAAGGGTCAAATGGGGAAGCTGCAAGATGTAAATTGACAAAACTTGGATGATCGAATCGAGGGTAGTTATTACTGTTCATAGATAAATTGAAATTTTACATTCTTCAAGTACAGTCCAAGTACTTGTTTACAGGGTATTGATTTATAAACGTGCATGTAGAATAGAGAAACAAACAAATTTCTTACTGGCCAATAAACTGCCAAATAAAAGTTTATGGCTTCTCTGCCGGGAAACAGAGTCCTGATATCATTGGAAAAGTAACGTTTTATTGCTTTTTTATTATCCTTGATGCCGTACTTATCTATTCATATACATTTTTACAAGAACGGGATCCTCGCAGCTGAGAGAACGCTGTTGTTATAATAATAGCTCGACACCGTCGACACGGAAAGTATAGTACTTAGCTGGGAGAGAATTTCATTTTTTCCCAAATTATCTGGATTGAATGACAAGAAGCTGTAGTTTGTGTGGCATTTCGCAAAAACTATCCACTAAGAAACTATCATAAGACATAAAATACTTATTTCCAAAAGTATTTCATCCATGTATGTATGATTTATGAACATAGTATACTATAGGAATAATATTTCAATACATACTTGACATACAGTAAATTCAATCTGTCAACGGACATGAAATAACTTGATACAGAACAATAATAATAATAATAATAATAACTTGAGTTCAGTGCCAATCTGCAGCAAAAAATCTCATTCACTTTTGAAGGAATAATAGCGGAATTAGTCAAAACAAATACTTGGAAATTTTTCCTTTATGTATAGCTGCATTATATCTCCTCTATAATAATAAATGCAGTAGCTTCCCGAAGCCGTTCCACCACAAATATCCTCAATAAATACAGGTTACACAACATTAACTCATCGAGGGTTTTTCAACCTGTAATGATGCTATAATTTTGCAACAAACGTAATTCAAGTACTTAAATGCCAAACCTAAATAGATGCAGTGTACCTACCATACCGCTGTAATAATCCTAAAGCAAACGTTGTTGGTGATGAATGCAAGAACAATTTAAATATAACTGCTATAGAGATATATAATAAGTATGATAATAATAAAGGAAATAAGGTGAAGTGTCATGCAGTACATTTATACATATCTACTTGATGTACAGGCTTGTAATATTACGAGCGCAAATAGACAAAGTCAGCCGTAGTGACGTTCAACCCTATACAGAAGTGATCCCGCCATGGAATGCTGCTTCTCAAAACCGGAAGTTACACATACCCAAACATGCATCCGAGGCCTATAACCCCCTTGAATATCTATATGTAATAATTAGATGCAAGCATGGGCAACTCAAAAAAAAAACTTGATGATTACCTTATTGAGCATAAAGAAAGGAAGGTATGAGTCGTGAGCTTCCGGCAGGTTCCAGAGAGCAATCGTATTTTATATTTTTAAGACCAATGACCTTTCAATGATGAACACTAAACGTGTAAAATCTGTAACAATGGGAACTCCATGTATACGGAGCTCTTGTGTGGGAGTGGAAATATGTATCACCATACGGATCGGTTTACGTCTTTTCACACTACAAACTACTAATTCCCTACTTGGTTTTTTACTTGAATTCCATCAAATTATTCCCCATATAAAGCTGTACACATTTATAGGTATTAGGGATGAGCTTGAAACGCACCTCGCATCTCCCCTTCTGATGATGATTGTTATTTCGGTTTTAGGCATAACCTCAAACTTGTAATTTAATATCCCACTGATTTACGCTGTCCGGCTGTGGTTGACAACCTCACGCAGAGAACAAGTAAAAGGTATATGTCGATGAACGACAACAAAGTTTTCCATACGGAAGAGCAACGGTACTGCTAATTAGGGGCAATCCCATGATTTTCAATCCACATGATTCATGTCATGCAGGAGCACATCCCAGAATTCCTTAGAGGCAACAAATTGCATGCAATTCATAACTATGACTATTCATGTATGTGTAATTCATTTTACATAATAATAGCACAATCACAATTGTGCCCGCTTTCAGCCTCAGTCAATCTCAAACGTTTGTCTGCACCAACAATCTTCTACAATCCTTATCAGTTTACAAAAAGAATTCTATAGTGTCGTCACTCTCAAAAACCATTTACTCCGCACTCAGCCTTACTTAAAATTGTCATACTTTGCATCCTTACCGGAACATGTTCTCTAATATACCACAAAAACTTTAACGTTCACTGTCGTTGCCACTCACCACACATGTTTTAATTTTAACGTTCTTCAATTATTCAAAAACGTCGAAATTTCAACACATTCTCGAACGCTAGTCATTACAACAATATCTATACTTTAAATAAACTATATTTTTCATTCAATAAATTCCACATGGTTCATAAATCATAAAGCATCTTCACCGCGTTCCATTACACAACATTTATTCCAATGTTTGTTGTTACAAAAATATTTTTGTCATTACAAATATGTTTTCCATACCAACGTTACACTTCATTTCTAAAAGTTACGATTTTAGTTTTAATCCATTGTTTGCGTTCATTTGTAATTATTTCTTACTTGAGACACTATCCAGTAGAACGTTTTTTAATCATCCACATTTTCAATAAATCCTACCGGGATGACCCTAGCAGAAACATATACATACATATGCTAAACAAATTCCAGTAGTACATACGTTATTGAGTTACTATTTTTACAATGACTCCTTGCTCAACGAATCTAGAGAGAATTTAATTAAACCTTCAATGATGATTAACAATAAGAACATGAATACCGGCCGTCATTAACTTCGACTAAAATCATACACGAGATGCTTCACATGAAATTGCAATCCCAGTCCATAACGGAGTCTCCACATTATGAGTTATATCCTTTATGACTGCAGTCAAAATATAATTTAATTTCATAATGGGAACTGGGCAGGAATTTAATGAAGTATATAAAAAGACAGAAGGGAATTGAGGATAGGCTTTACAGAAGAATAGATGCGAAAATGAAGGTTCCCATTTACGACAGCGTATGATTTAATAGTGCAATTGCCATGGAATTATGCAAGGAAAAAGGTTAAGGTGGTGATTCTGTCCCGCTATAATAACTCATGACCAGGTGCAAATGAAGGGATGCTGAGTGAGTTGACCAGCCTCATCATCACAGAAATCAAATTATATTACGCTGCATTCAATAGCGAAGCGTAGACAAAACAAAATTGTCTACGTACTCACCAAAGCAATGGCCATTGGTTCTACTATGCAGAGGCTTGCAAACCATTGAGCTTTCGTGAAATATACTCAATACACTATGTAGAATTTTTCATGATATTGAGCTTTCGAAAGATTATGGAAGAAAAAACCCTTGACGTAGCCTGCTGTATACAAGATCTCTGTACAGATAGAGATGAAATAGGCTTGGTCAACTGAAAATGGCAGACTCAATAAGCACATTTGCAAAAGAGCAGATCGTATACAACAGACAAAAAGGGAGAATACAATAGTGGATTGCTGTAAATTTTAAGGAGAAGTTTTGAAGGCAAAGCTTAAATATAGTAAATATCTATACTAAATACATCTACATCAATTACAGCGTAACAGTTAACATGTAACATATACGGCTATACCCCTATTCAAAATACAAAGCTCTTATGAAAACCTTATGCAGCATCCCTGATGGAAACATTACATACAACATCCCTTAGCATACCCGTACACATAGTAACCTTATGCAAACCATAGATGAGTAACCCCTAGTTGCAGTATCCCTTGTTTTTTATATGTGAAGAATAAAGAGTAACATCCCCGATGTAAATAAAGAGAATAAAAATTCCTCTGCAATGATTTTGCTATCAACAACCAAAATTCAAAGTAAATAACCACAGAGAGTAGGTACGGACAAGAGAGAGAGAGAGAGAAGAAGTGAGCTGACCCCCGTCAAAAACTAGAAAAAAAGTTAGTAAAACCTTCTATTGGTACATATGTTCAAAGCACAGGAAGTAAGCAGGGCCAGTACAAAAGGTTGATTGAATAGACCTGCAATCCAGAGCATGAAATGGTCACTTCCTCTTATCAGGGATTCCAATGAATGACTCCAACCTCAAATCCATATTTTCCACGTAGATCCTCACTGATTACGAACCGTGATTATTGCGCTCCTCCGTTAAACAATTCTTGAGTTTAGTTTCACAAGTATAGCATTCAGTGAATTACGTGCTCTGGTTTTGATCCTCGAAATTTATTTTTCCCATTTCTTTTTTTCCCTACAACATCTGTTTGTTTGCAGTATAATTTAAATTTCCCATCGATTTCTTCTGGAAATTCGTTTAGGAAATTTCTAACTTCCATTTTCCTACATATTTACTTCGTAGAAGAGGGACGCGTGAAGGACGTGTTTTTCTTGGGATTTTCAAGCAACCTGAATTTTGAGCTGTTGGTCCTTGAGAGAGAGAGAGAGAGAGAGAGAAATTCTTAAAAGGTGCTTCTGTAAAAACCTGTTCGCCTCTCTCAAGACTCTCCTATTGATCCAAATCATTTTTATGTTGTTGAGTGTTTGACCAGATCTTTGCCAATCGGATTGTGGTTACATATAGTGAAGAAAATAAAGTGTTCATCTTGGACAACAAACTTTGTGTAGACATTTCCAGGCCTACTACACAGTTTCTATTGAGAATGAGACCACGAAGGAAGGTGAGCACTCTTCTTGGCTTAGTATTATATAGATCTATACCTAGCTGTTTCTCTTCCTTTGGTTTCCCCTTTCCTTCATCCACGAGCAGCCAGCGTGGTCGCTCCAAGTGTTTATCTTGAGAAGACGATCGTCTGCTTAGGTACACCAACTTGAGAGCAACTTATCAAGGCTTTCTTTATCTTTCCCTCTTGTACTTTCTCTCTTAATGTATTTTATATTTCAGCTGCTCCCAACATAGAAGAAGCGTTAATCGCCAGAAATTAATAGTTTGCGTGCATGTAATGGGTATTCCCTGTCCTTGCACCAAAGCCAGTAAAATCTCCTTGCATTTTTACCTTCATTCTACAACTTAAACATGACAGCCTGTTAATAGTAAATTTTGTTATCATAAATGAAATTATGAGATGGTAAATTGTCTGCGTGTGCACTTTTGCTTATTTATTAGAGATTCCGTAACTTTCAGAGACTTTGTATATTTTCCTTAATTTTTTTTGTAGATCGGAACTTGTATATTTAGCTTATAAAAATTCCTGTTGAACGGCCATTGTATAGGTACGGATGCAAAGATGAAAAATTCATTGCTCAAACAAAATTCAGGCCAGAAGCTAAATTCTGTACATGAGAGATTCCTTATGTGTCAGCCGGGGGAATTCGTTACAAAGAAATTGTTTACATACAAGCACTATACAGTAAATACAGTCTCTACATACAAGACAATCTGAACTTAAGAGGGAAGAACTTTGTATCAATTTAGACGTGAAATTTCATTGAGCAAAACCTTGTTTTTATGGATCAACTCCACTCAATTACGTTTTTCACATTTCATCATCAGGCTTTTGTGAGGACATGTCGGGAGCATTTGGCAAAACGAAGATGAACATAGACAGGAACAAGAGATACCGCCATCAAAGAGAAACTACATATTTGAGAGACAAAAGGCTTCATCAGCTATGAATAATGATAGAATTTTCACGGGTGTACTAAAACCCCAATGATTAATAGATTAATTAGGAGACACGGTACGACTAATTACAATTCATCTGCACGGCTCGCATCAATAGACTTGTAGGTCTTTACTCTCTTTCCCTCACCCACCTCAATGACAAAAAATAAATACAAAGTAAAAAATTGTCATTTTAGACTTTTTTGCAACTTTAAACTTTTCAATAAATACTCGAATCAAATTTCACTTGTCACTTCCCATTGAGTCAGAACTATGGGAAAAACAATAGGAGCTTAACCTTGTCAAACTCCGAGGGATGCCGTAGCCAAATGTCGTTGTCTCAGTCTCTTTTTTAGTGCAAAACAATATATCTGTCATATCATTTTCCTTTGTCATTTTCAACGTCTCTCTCGCTCTTCTTTCTCTCCGTGTGTATGCCTAAGTAGATTAAAATAATCCCAAAAGACAAATTATACATACGTACATTTACCATGAAAATCATTTGTCAAATGTTAATGAACAAAATTTTAGAATTTCTCACAAAACTAATAATAGAGGCATATACATACAGACTCTATTTCCTTCAAATGGAATGACCGTGAAGGTTGCAGGGTGCCCACTGAATTGAATTACGTTTACATGAATGATGACATACAGAGGGGAGAGCTATGGAAAGGTACAATAAAAGACCGAGAGCCACTGTGTCTGGCTTTGTACAGGGAATGACGGCAAAATAATTATCTATCGGACTCTCCGTTCTTCATTTTATGACGACGACGACGACGTTTTATATTTTATACCCCTTTACATACACAAACTCCCATTTCTCAAATCAAAGACCTTATCTCAACCGTACATACCTACTTCGGGTTAGATGATTTCAACTGTTGTGGACAGAGCTCAGCCAAATACAACCAACCTCTCTCCTATTAAACACAACAACATTTAATTTCATCAGGGAACTTAATTAACTTGTGTCAAATTTGTAAGATATACGCACCAGGATTCTGTGCAACTTCGCTATTGAATTTAATTACGAATTAAAGGATAAAGGGATGTTGAAATACTGACTTCACTAGACATTTGCAGGGTAGGGATTACGATGATAAAATACACATGCACAGATGGACACTCATCTTTGTCTCTCTACGAACGTACACAAACTACCTATGTGCGTTACACGATTTGTATATTAGAGACAAGATGTGCATATATTCTTACGGAGCAATGATATATTGGACACGTATAGGAAACGAAAGGTATAAAAAGCTTGGATATACAAAACGTTGAACATAAAAGCATGAATGTAACGTGTATACAAAACAACTGAGCAGGCCATCTTGTTCTGCAGAGTACCATTGCAATACAATCCATACGAAGCCCTTGCCATTGGAAATCCGCAAAGGAAAGATTCATTTTGTGCAGACAATGTTTTGGTGTACTTACGACTTCTAAACTTGGACGTATTACACAAGTTCCAATGCAAATATTAGGTAGAAAAAACACCTAAAAACTTGATAGTGCAATGAGAAGTTCCGGGAGTAAGATGTGATTCATGTGAGAAATGCCGTAAAAGAAGGATTTATAGGACATTTAAGGTGATTTCGACTCCACCAGCCAACACAATGCACTATAAATATATAGACTTTAACCTTTAAACATATACATGTCCTTTATTGTGTGTGGATATATAAATGGGAAAGTTTATTGGATACGAATTGCTACTTCAATGGTAGAATCGGGCAGTTAGTGTAATTGGAGAAGTAGCAGCATTTCTTAGATGAAATTCTTGTGTAAGTATGCCTCCACAGTGGGGACTTCTGTATATAAACATATTGGATAAGGAGACTTATATACGGAAGTAATAAGAAGACCTCGCATACAGATGTAATTACACTAATATACTAATGCATATACTAAAATATCTGTACAGACGTGATAACCCAAGAAGTCTGCAATAACCTATAGCTGCGCATATGCATATCCCGCCTGAGCTGGAGTAGCAAAAAAGAAACTGCGAGGAATAACAAATATATTTTATAAACAGCCTCGCTTGGTTGACTACTAATAACGAAAGAAACTTTTCCATTTTGAAAGCAAGAGGTGCTTAAGCAAGTATAATAAGGACGCTTTTCTATATAAATACAATTCTAATGGGCACACTACGCTCCAAGTAGATTGCACAAACAATCTATATAGTAACACTAGAATATTACAAAATTTCTATGCCTGGGTCATAGTCGTGCTTATTGAGGCTCTCCATATGAGATGCTGTTTACTACTTTGTGAAAGTATTTTGTAAAACTCTGGAGCACGATGAACACAGTGAAATCAGTAGGTACGTCAATACTACACCAGGTAAAGATAATGTAACGTTTCAACCCATACTCAATATAGATTCCCTATATACTTACCACGCATTCCTAGATATGCAGTAAACGTAAATATTATATTACATATGTATTACATTGAAGCAGAGTAGTCTTGTTCAGTGTGAACAACAGATTGGACGTAAATACCTGTAGTATGCATTTACATATGAGGATACATACACTGCGTGGGCATTCACATAAGCTCGTCCCAGATGTCACTTATCATCGAAAATCGCAAAACTCAAGTGTCCTACTTTTCTGCTTTGGAATGTACCAATCACACATGTTAACTTCAGACCACATTACATTAATTAGGATTTTCGGCGGAAGTCAACATTAGTATCATGACCCTATTTATTATTATTCTATCTATAGCACAAGTATATCCAAGTTCGCAAGCGCGCCTCTCGCTAACAAGGTACCAAGATAACTCCCAAATAACTTTTCACCTCTTTTTCAAATCCCTTCAATTTTTCGTTGTGACTCACCTAAAAATACATTCAGAAACTCGAAAATACGCATAAAACTACTTTCTACGACTTACAAATCATGATTAATTCGTTCTTACCAGGAACAAGTGATGAGAGTTAATTAAAAATTCTATACTAATTGAATTGCCTTTGAAATATATATTTGCTTATATAAACTGTACTATGAAATAGGAGCGAAGAGCATCAAACAAGATGTTGGAACTTGAAACATCAAAGAAAAGAGAGTGAGTGTTAAGGTAGACGATTGGAGAATTGCACCAGCTCATAGCACTGAAGGGGCTATAACGAGCATCACATTTGCAACAATGCTTATAACAAGTGCATTTCATCAAAGTACTCTTCGAGTGACATCAGCAGATATGTACAATGTAAAGATCACTATTAGACAATTCTAGTAATGACAAGAGTACCATTTCCGAAAATCATCAATCGAGGAGAAAAAAGGAAGAACCGCATAAAAACGGATTAAATTATTTCAGGATGCAGTTAAGAGTCGCCCATGCATATACAGTGCACGTACAGATATATAACTGTGCTCGAATTTGACGCAATGTGTAGACATTTTACAACACGGCAATCATCATAGTATAGTTACATGTATATACGTTGACATGCCATATCAAGGTTCCCATGAATGCACGCATACTTGTGGAAAAGTGTACGCAGTCACACAAAGGCTTAAAAACCTGATTAAATCATGGGTTTATATAGATGTTACAAATACATGACAATTATCACGGACGCTCAGAAGCTCGTATGTACATACGACGTACATACTATACTATACGTACCACCTGTGAGCATTTACTCTCGGACATGTACGTTTGAGACAGAAAGAGCTCAACATGCTGGTTTATATGGGAGCTTCAACATACGTGGGTATGGGTTTACGGAAAATGAGAATTTATAGGAATAACTCAACATGTGGGTATGAAAATAATACAACAACGTTTGGCTTTATATTGAAATAACCCTATTTGTGCAATAAGAACTTGGCTGAAAAGCAGAATGCAAATAGTCTACAATGCTTGGCACCGGAAGTCAGGCAGTCAGATGTGAGCATTAACAGGACTGTATAGTAATGTTGAGTCGCTTTGAGTACCCATTCCTCGCTTTATGAAGCTATGTACCACTGGTGTAGAAACCACGCCCGCGCCTACAATAACAATATATTTGTGTACATATCTCTCACACCACTCAAAACTCGCCAACAAAGTCTTCAACAAAGCCTCCCTTGTATACATGTAGTATTGCAATGCACTTTCGGTAAAACGTTCAAACACCCATAAAAGTCAACGCTCCTATATTATTTCGGTACAAGGATGCATGAGTCACATGAAAATTCCTTTATACACAGTAGTAGACTCCTGAATCCATTTTGTCCACAGTACACAGATGTCATCTGTACAAACACAGGTATGTTTACACGTACGCAAACAGCTTAAAATACCAGTGTACAAATGACAATTACAGTATACACGACTGACGGCTTGATGATGTGTGATTTGGAACTCTCATGCTTCAATTCTACCAGAAAGTTTGAAATGTATTCCATTCTCGTGTTTTAACCCCGTACATGCCTACACAATACAAAGAATTTGTACATCATACACAAGCTCCCGTTCTTTAAGGTATACATTACCAATCTCAGCACACACTGGCGTCGAATAAAGTGTGCAAGCGTTTCGAAATGTTTTGACAAGGAGAAACAAACTATGGGATTAATGATGTGAGCATAGGGAAAACATTTCATCTTTGTCTGTCCGCTTTCTCCTCTCTAATCTCCCAACTGCCTCTCTGTCTTATTGATAAACGACAGAGTTGCAAATTGAAAACAATTCTGATGATAGAGGAACTAGTGCAATTACTAGATATATTTACTTCAAATAATGATATGCGTGAGGGTAAACGGAGAACAAACTATCCTTAATATACCCGTTATGTCATTATTATCTTTGCCGTAAAAGTTACGTACGAACGAGTTCTTGCAATGATGCTCATTATCTTCGTAATTATTTTCTTGTGTTTAATCAGTCTCTTTTCTTTCCGTCCCGTTTAATTGAGCAGGGTCGACCTAATGGCCGCCCGCCTATTAAGGAGCTTGGAATGTATCTACTCATTTTATGCATTGTACTACCAGTTAATGCACAAGGTAAGGAACTCTATTATGTATATGTTTTTTTTATAATTAGACGTCAGGGATCGCCCATATGGATGGGACAAGAGAAAGCGAAATCGTTAACGTGCAAATTTTTAAAACCTAATTACCAAGTCCACGCTTTACTTTATAATGGCTTTCTTCACTATCTGTATCGCCGTCTCCCATTTTCTAGGTCAATGTTTTGGAGGAGTAGAAACCTATGAGAAGACTACTGGAATGGGAATGTCCGAGAGCGACTCGCAAGGTCTCCTTCATCAACCCAATGCTGCTGTGACTAGGGACTGCACTTCGGTTTGTCGACAGAGCACAACCTGTAAAGCCTTTACTGTTGGTAAGTATCTTGACCTACTTCTCTCAGAAAGGCACTTGAAAATTTCCTCCCTTCTTTGTTCATCTCTTGATTTCGACTCAACTTTTTTGACGACACGGAATTGTTTATATAATACGCACCTTCAGTTGAATTATTTATAACAAAGGCCTGCAACTGAATTATTCATAAATAAAAAGAATCGGAGCAGAATTATTTGTATTAAAAATACCTTCAAAGAAAAATTGTGTATGACAAAGCGCCTTAAACCGACCAGAGACCAACAGCGCGCCGTGTACTACAGACTACGCAGTCACTGACGAAGGATTACTTGAATTTATCAAGGAAACAAATGCTATAAAAATATTATTACTACTATACGGCTATACCCCTTTAAATGTCTTGTACTTTTAAGCATCAACTTCGAATGTTTTGTGCATAAGCGTCAACCTTTAAATGTTTTGTACACCCGCAGACTACGTGAAATCGAGGTGCGACTCCAACGATCGTGACTCTGTGGGACGGCGGGATAAACTTCGAGAAGACCCAAGAACAAATTACTTTGAGAAAGTTTGCTTTCGTGGAGGTACACTATACTACTTACTTTCAATCTCATTATACTTCTTCTTTCTAATAACTCCAACTAAGATGCTATCAGACAGCATCACACCATTAAATATTAATGATACAATATCATGACATGTAAAACCATCAGCATTAATGAACTCCAGAGTATTTGCTTACTCACAAAACTCGGGTAGTTTTATGGAATATCAACATAATTTGGAGTTTACGTGTGATAAACTCAGCATTACTAAATCATTAAATTTTCTCGAGGATTAACGTTGATAATAAATTACTCGAGAATTTACTCTTGGCAATGAGTTGCTGGCTCAAGTGATGCTGTTGGCAACAAATCACTCAAAGTATAACTGTTGATAATAAAATCATCTAATTTGTAGTACCAAACTTTGCTCAATTATGCGGGGATCGATTATGGACCTTTGAGAGGGTTGTTGGTGCCTTTTTGGACGGTTTCGATGACAAAGAAGAGAGATCTGTCCAATCGAAAGTAGATTGTGAAAAACTGTGCTTAACTGAATCCGAGTTTACCTGCAGGTATGAAACATACCGTACATCATCTTTCCTTTGCTCAAATCAAATGTATTTATTTTCGTTATGATTTCCTCCATTACGTACATTTGTTTGACCTCCATAGATCTGCGGAGTACGACGAATCGCAGAAAATCTGTCGGCTAAGTCGAGAGGACAGGAGAACTCAGCCAAGTGCTTTTAGACGTCAGCCGGGACATCCAGTTGACTATTTAGAAAACCAATGCGTCAAGCGTAAGTAATTTTTGTAATGCAATCAAAGCGTTTAAATCCATACAGCAAAAACCTTTTAAAATCATTGGAGCAAAAACCTTTTAAAATAATTGCTGCAAGTTCTAGAAATAATCTTTTAGACAAAGAGGTTAAGAAGTAAAATATAATAAAACTCCCTCTTTTATAACGTTATTGCTTCAGTCTTAAGATCTACGATTTGAATCTTTTGAGCTTCTTTTTACTTGAGAATGGAGAAATATGTCATGGGCATAGGAAGTGCCGCCGATTGTATTGAACGGATTAAAATGAATCTAATGTTTTGTTATTTGCCTGTACAGAATTGCCTGACTGTCGATACTCTTCCAGGCAGGACGTTTCCGTGATCTCAATGGATGACTTACAGTTTGCAGCGACAAGGGAAGATTGTGAATCACTGTGTGATCACGTAAGCATTTCCATTGTAACACTGAAGTTTACAATCCCGTTCTCCTTCTCGAAGTAGATGATGTTATTCATGTACTCCGTGGAGCTTAATTAACTAGGCTAGTACAGTCCTCTTGAGACCATGATTAATAGTGTGTTGATTGTTTAGACTCGAGGATTTACATGCAGATCGACCTCGTTTGCAGCCGATAAGAATTTTTGCTATCTTAGTGCCGACGACTCTGTCAGTCTGATGGGTGCCCCACTCCCTCATAAGAAAGGAGCTGTCTTCTCAGAAAAGCAGTGCTCGATCAGTAAATAACAAATTTTTGTCTCCCTCGTGCCCTACTTGTTTTCCATCTCATGACACATGTTACCCTTGCTGGAAATGTCAAAATTTAGGGGATCCTTGGGATCTCATTTATGTCATTTTAAACACAAGCAATGTTCAAAAGTCTAGAGCGTGAAGGAAATATAAGTGTAAAGGATAGAATTTGTATTATATGCGCAAATCATAGAATTATGCCAGACAAAACATTAGGGTTACGAATAACCAAGTTGCGACAAAATTTATTGCAGATCACTGTGAAGGCGGACTTTTTACTTTTGAAAAAGTTACTGGGCACTTTTTGAGGACAGCCAAACAAGAGGCATTTGCACTTTCAGCTGCTGCTCCTGGAGTGACACTTGAATGCGTGGAGAGATGCCGAGATGCTGGAGCAGATTGTCCTGCTTTCATGGTTGACCATTCAGCTATGAGATGTTTCAAATTGGATCGAAATACTCAAGGCAGAGGAGAAGAGCTCACCCGACGAGATGGACAAAACTATTTTGAAAAAATTTGTCTTCGTGGTAAGTTCGGGATCTGTAAATACGAGCTCGGGTGATTGGTAAATGAAAGTAAATCCTCCAATCTCGGTCCCCATGTCTTAATACACAACAAATGGAAAGTTGGTTTACCGTAGGGTTATCCATTAATTCTCCTAACCGCTTTCACCCTACAGCTCGTATATACAACACACCCTAGTTTTACATGGATAAAACTATTACAGCTGATTTGCCAACAGGCCATGTACATATAAAGTGTTCGAGGAAATAATTACCGAGCTACATTTCCACAGGGAATACTCGGGGATGTCGCGGTAGAGCCTGGGCTTTCGAGCGTCGTCCAGGCAGAGAATTGAGAGGCCATGATGATTTTGTTCTTCGCAACGTCCCCAGCCGCAGAGATTGTGAGGAGAGATGCCTTGGAGAAACTCGATTTGTTTGCAGATCAGCCGAGTATCATACACAGGTAAAACAAATTATAGGTGCAAATTGGATTTTCTCCAATCGCCAATCCATTCTTCTCAAGTTTATTCATGTAATTACATGCAAGATGTACATGTCTACAAGCCTGTATACATGCACATGTTAGCCATGTATGTCCATGAATACAACGCTACCATATGTATATATGTGTCACAACTTTGGATAGAATACCCATCCAATAATCTTTCAGACTCCTCCATACATATGTATGAGCTTCATTATACAATCATATGTACATCCTTAATGTCAATCCCTATTTTGCATGTACAACCAGACAACTGAGTGCCGACTTAGTCGAGAAGATCGGAGGACCCGGGCTAATGACTTTGTGGAGGCTCCCATGCATATTGAGTACTTGGAAAACCAATGCATAGAAGGTGAATGTCAACAATCAATAGTAGCTCTTGCTACATACAAAAAACCTTTTAAGAATCCTCTCAGTTTCTTAAAGCTTATTACTCATCTTGACTTGACAACCATGAATTTCCGCATTTTACATATTCTGGAATTTTAAAAGCACTTTCACCAATGTCAGAAGCTAACGTATTCAAAATCTTATAGAAATTGCCCTTTCTAAATCTGATAAAATAGCGTAATAAGAAGTACAGCTTGAAGAAACTAAAATTATTACAATTTTTTTGAAATAACAGTCATAAATCTATAGTAAGAAATACAAATGAATAAAAAAAACTGACCATTTATTATATATCTAAAAATTTCTAGCGGACAAGAGATGCGCCTTTGAAACTGTGCCAGACTCCCACCCCAGATACTTGGATACGGTGATCAACAGTGTGTCTACGGAGCAAGAATGTGAACAGAGGTGTAACAACCACCGAGATTTTGTTTGTAGATCCTACTCATTTTACGCAGCTGCTTCCCAATGTTTCATTTCTGGCGATGACAAAGGTAAAAACGTACAGCATCAAGATAGGAATACAAGGGAAAAATCGACTCAGCTTACAAATATGACGTTGATGGATATTTGTATTAAGCTAGTACTCTTGCACTCTTTTCTCTCCGTCATCAAATCCACTACTACTCCCCAAGTTCTTCTTTCAGGTCCCTTCATGATTTATGTCTCTTACGTCAGATAAGGTTAGAAGGGAAATCTAGCCTAAAAAATTCTTGAAGATCTTTTACGACTACGATTTCGTATAATCCCCGCAGATATACTTAATATTCTTATATAACTAAAGTTCTGTCTTATGCTATATAGCTAATATTTCTTATGTATAGCCAAAATTGTGTATAATCTCCCATTGTAAAAGTACAGCTAACATACACAATAGTAGAATTCTTTAAACATTACTTTTATATAGGTTTATCGCTTTGTAGCTCTATCAAGATACTGAATAGCGTTCTAAAATATCGTGGCGCGCGCGAAGATGCCTTAATTACGTGTTTATCTTTAAACGTTGTGAGTTTGTAACTATTCGTTTAAAAAAAGTTGATCGACGTGGCTTACGAGGAACAGATTTACAGATATACAGTAAAAAGTAGGAAGAAGAGGAAGACAAAATAAAAGAACGACATAACTAGAAGGTGGTAGTTGAAGGACAGCGAAGGAAAGAGGTAGAATGAAGTCATGTGGACTGCGACTGTGTACTTTTAATGCGAGTAGTCTCTACTAATAATAGGAGGAAAGAAGAATTGCTTCCATTATATATTATTGATTCTCACTATTATTTCGAACTGGTAAATAAAGCGGAGAAAAATTGTACTCATGTGAAGTCTAATGATGTCAATTATATAAAACTTTGTAGCTTCTGGAGCAGATGAGGCAGTTCAGAAGAGGCCAGGGACCACGTATTACGAGCGAAATTGTAAAAGCGGTCAAGTTGAATCCGGTCCAGTTACTAATACCATCGTCGACAGACCGTTACCGGGGATTTTCGGCAATGGCATTTCCGATAGGAATCTCGGTCCAGGGCATACGGATACACAAAGTAAGTTCATAATATTAACGGAGTCTCCCAATACAATTTTTCTGTATCTTATATCCTGTACCCCGTGCGTGTACCTTTGATAATCTCTGCCACTTCAGTGATCATTTTGCTGTGATGTCTTTTTGGTTTTGATTCTGGCCTGTGATTTAAAAGTATATAAGAAGGACGGAGGCCTGCTTTGGGATGTAAAGGGAACAAAAACTTGTCCACGAAAGAAACGCAAGTATGCCCCTTGATATAAGAAACCAAGAATGTTCCTCGGTGAAAGAAACGAGAGTAGGCTACTTGATAAGAATCCTTTAGGTGTAAAAAAGGAAAGAATGCTTGTGGGTGTAAGGACCGATTGCATTTCTCAATGTAAGAAGCGAAAGAATGCTTGTTGGTGTAAGAAACGAGAAGCATATGTTTTTTTTTGCGTTGGAAACGAGGAACATGCTCGGAGATATAAAAAGTCAGAGTGTGTGTGGGATTGAAAGTGTTAAGACCAGAAGGGCACTTTTCATGCTAACCATGTATAACGGATTGCTTTCAGTTGGACGATGTGCTTTTGGTCGCATGACTTATGAGAAAGTCTCTGGCTACGAACTGGACCGTGGACACAGCTACCTGCTTTACCGTGACTCCGGAAGAGGAATATCTGATAAATGTGCCAAACGATGCCAGAGTGATGTCAAGTGTCATGCATTTAATTTGGACTACAACAGGAACGAATGCTCAGCCTTGGAATTCGCCAACGATGAAGTCCGTTATGATCTCAGACGGTCGTCTGGCGTTGCCTACTTTGAAGGAATATGCTTACGAGGTCTGGAAACCTTTCGCATGATATTCTAATAATCTTTTTCATGTCATTTTGTACTAAATGTTCAAACGCTTGTCTATTAGTAAAAAATGATGTTTAACATGCACTTTTGTATAACATGAAATGATGTTGAATATGTCCTTGTATATAAAATGTTACCCCCCATTTCTCACTGTATAACATGTCATTCGACATGTCTTTCATCTATCTTTCATATCCACATTTTTTATGTGTAGACCGTTGAAAGGTGTGATTTTTTGCTGAGACAGAAGAAATGAGAGACAAGAGGCAGATTTTGTTTAATCAACTAGGGCTGAATTTATGTACACATAGGTGGTGGTTGCGGTTTGCTTTGGACCTTTGAGAGAATTCCCAGTTTCCAGTTGCGTGGTTTTGACAAAGAAGTGTACCGAGACGTGGGCAAAACCCAATGTGAGGATAGGTGCTTGCAAGAGAGACGATTTATTTGCAGATCGGCTTCTTATGATTGGAAGAAACGAGAATGTCGTCTTAGCGTAGAGGATCGATTTACTCAGCCGCGTGCATTTGTACCCTCTCCGGACTCAGATTATTTGGAAAACCAATGTGCCGTCCGTAAGTTTTTTCACTTAAAAATATGAATGCCGACAACTGTATACAAATACATTGTAACTTGTGTAGTTGTGTAAAATAAGTTCCCAGAGAAGAAAAACTCGGAATTTGGACTAACCAATCGTTCTTTTGTATCTTTTTAGAATCTAGTAAATGTACGTACAAGAATCTCCAGAGGGATCGTTACCTTATTTACGTGGATAAAGTTGAAACAGCTTTGAATGATGGGACATGTCAGAGAGCTTGTGATAAGGAGCGCGACTTTAATTGCAGATCCTTCTCCTTCCTTCAACCGGTAATACGTTTTCTTTTAATGACTCTCACGTTCGTCGCTCCTTGTACCTTATTTGCTTCTAACAAGTTGTATTTTAATACAGGCTGCGAGTCCTTCACCCGCCAGCACCAGTCTCTGTCTCTTGAGTGGAGATACGGCTGGAAATGCCGGACCAAACGCCTTCCAAGCACAGCACGGTGCAGTCTACTCTGAGCGTGAATGCGATCCACGAGGAATTCCAGCCGGAAATTATATCGGAGAGAGTAGCAGACCTTATCCTCCAGCTGGTCCTGACCCTTATCCATCGGATCCTCGGCCATATCCGCCAACAAGTCGGGATCCTTATCCACCAACTAGTAGAGATCCTTTCCCTCCTGCCATAAGAGAGCCTTACCCAAGTTCACCAAGAGATCCCTACCCGTCTAGAGAGAGGTATCCGGTCACAAGTCGAGATCCTTATCCCGTCCGTGACCGAGATTACTATCCTGCTAGAGATCATCCATTTTCCAGGGATCCGTACCCAAGTCGGGATCCGTATCATCGGGATCCTCCATATCCAACCTCTGTTCGCGAACCTTACCCGCCAACACGTGGAGATGCTTACAGCTCAAATGGTATCAGAGACAACTACCCACCATCTACCTACCCGGGAAGTCAAGATCCTGGCAACTACCTCGATCCAGACTTGTCTCCCTACAGATGCCGTTACACTGTCACTTACGAAAAAGTTATGGGGCACACTTATAACGGAGCCAGGAAGTAAGAAATTTTCTGGGAAACTTTCCCAACAACGAATATTTTCTTGAATATTTCCGTCTGCAATACTTTTCCTTCTTCAAAATACAATATTTTAAAAACTCCTGAAGACTATGAAAACTTTATTAAAAACAAATAACCCAACAAATCCTATCCTTGAAACAACCACTTAATCTATTCCTTTATTTTTTAAACGATAAAATATCATTAAAACAATTCGGAAAATTATTTGAGAAGCTAGTGGCACAATAATGTTCTCAGATTAAATTAGGAAATAGCAATAAAATGATTTTCTAGATTAAATTAGCAAGTCTTCTTGATGAAATTCCTGTAGATTAAAGTAGCAAATAGCAATAAAATAATTCTGACGACGAAATTAGCAAATAGCAATAAAATAATTCTCAAGATGAAATTAGCAAATAGTAATAAAACATTTGTGAAGATTAAATTCCAAAGTACCACTCCATGTTTTCACTAACGAAATTGATATTACCTTTTATTACTTTGCGCAGAGAAATGATTCAAACTCGGGCGGATGTGGGAATAACAGCGGAATGTTTGAAGGAGTGCGATCACTTGAGAGATCGTTGCTTAGCTGTGAGCGTAGAACCACTTCGAAGCAACGGACAAAGATGCTTTTCATTAGACAGATCCTCCGAAGCGGATTCTTCTCTTCTCCATCCCTCGCCAGATTTAATTCATTTTGAAAAAATTTGTCTCAAAGGTAAGTCAATCGGAGCTACGTGAAACTGGTTTTCTCAGTTCTACCACATTTGAACACCCATTTTCCTCAAGTTCTGCCCCGTTTTGACTTCCATTTGCCCTACACGAACATATGTACTTATATTTTTGTGATCGCACCTTATAGTAGTAGGCATTGGAATCGCCAGAACTTGAAAGTATGAAGGTATTGACTAGATTTATAAATTTATCTCTTGGATGGTGAAGTCTAATGAACGACTGACTTGTAATTAGAGCGACCTTGTGGGAAAATGTGGACTTTCACAAGAGTGCCTGAGCATGAATTAGCTGGACCTGGAGACTTGGAAATTCGTAATATCTACACACGTCGTCAGTGCCAAGATGAATGCTTAAGAGGTCCTAGAGGTCCATGCAGGTTAGCTACGTTTCGTTAGGAGAAATAATTTTTTTAATAAAAAAATACTTTTCTCAACTAATTTATGCAATGTTTCCAAAAGTTAGTGGTTAACATGTAGGAAGATAGTTTTTGGATCTAATTAACATTCCGCTTTGTAGATCCATTACGTATTATGCGAGGGAAAGGCTCTGCAAACTTAGTAGCGAGACGAGGCGAACTCGGCCTGAGAGCTTCCGTAAATCTGGTCCTGATATCGACTACATGGAGAATGAATGTGCCCCAGGTAAGGAGATAAATCTTCATTAGGTTGTAGTTCCGCTGAGTTATTTATACACGTGTCGTGTGTGGCAATATATATTGTTTTCATCGTGCCACAATTATGAAAGCCAATCGTACATCACTCTGCTGTTGTTAATTATTATCATTGTAACATTTCATCGTCGTATTTATATGAACAGCTCCACCACATTGTGAATACACGGACTCACCAGGACGCTACCTTCCTGTTGCCGACAAATTTATGCCCAGAATGTACAGTGTGGAAGACTGTCGAAGAGCTTGTGATACAGAAGCGGACTTTCACTGCAAGGCATTCAGTTTTCACTCATACCGTCGAGAATGTCTTCTTAGCTCTGACGATACACACTCCACTGGCCAAGCATTGATTCCTGATCCGGACTTTTTCTACGGGGAGCGCGGAACATGTAACAATGGTAAATGGCTTTCAATGAATCTCTTCTCCAAGTACTGAAAGGCTGGAAATTGCCTAAAGAATTACAATTTTATTCGTTTCCCCGACAGTTCGAGTGGATTGTACGCCATCCGATATGCTGGTCACCATCAATTTCGGATCTCCCTTCGCTGGAAGGGTATTTGCCACTGGAAATCCACAATCCTGCTTTGAAATGGGCGGTGATAGGAGTCAAATTATACTTAGAATATCTCTGGGAACTCAGTGTGGTACTCTTCAACAGGTATCCTTTCGTTACTATTTCCATATCATTTTACCATTCAATTAAGTGCATTATTTCTTATTGCACTCGAATTTTGTCTGATACATTGTTCTCTACATAAATTCGTAATTTTATTACTTCATCCAGTATATCATTCAAAACAGAATCCTTTGTGTAGCACAAAGGAATTGGAGATGGAATGTTCAATTGATCATAAAATTCCCAATAAAGTGTTTCATTGACTGTAAAAGTTGAAACAATATACTTTGTCCAACGTTAAATTCGTGTCATTGGACGATTTCAAAGAAACTGTAAAACAAGCGTATTTAAGCCTTACGAGAACTAATCAGTTTAATTAAACCATAAAGCTTCCTGTCAGAGTTTATGCTTAAATATTAATGAGAAGAAGTTGAAATTCGTGATGCAAGAAACTTTAAGAATTCTTTCTAATTAAATAGGGCCGTGGACGGTACGTCAATCACGTGGTGATTCAGCAGAACCCGGTGATCATGCAAGAGTCTGATAAAACGGTGAGGGTTGAATGCTCTTTTGATGCCAATGACCAGACCGTCTCGTATGCACCTAACGGAGGTCCAGGGGGGACTTCACGAGATCATGAGGGCGGAGGAATTTCTGTAACGTGAGTATACTATACATAGAACCACAAACTCCACCATGTCGCCCCATAACTTTACATCCATTGTAATATTATTCGTAAGCAGAACGGAAGGACATTGTACTAGGTTGAACAATAGAATCAGTCTGAATTGAGCGATAATTATATTTAGAACTAACACACTTGTATTTCTAAAGCTCAACCATGATGATTGTCTCTCGAATCAACTTCCGGTCATCAAATTCCTTTCAAACAGTGATATCACAACAACTTGAATTAATATGTAGTTTTTTATTTATGTAATGTAGTTATGTACAGTAAATTTGAAAATATAACAATAGGTTACACTGTATACTGAAACTATATACTATTTATGTTTAGGTAATACATCAACCAATATTCTAGTGGAATTTCATTGGGATATTTATCTTTGGCAGGGTTTCACAAATATCAAACCACCACAAAGTTCGATTGAGCTGAATAGTATGAGCGCGGTAATATATGCAGTCATGCCTATTTTACGTAGTATAAGGATACACACTTGAATATATTCTGCGCAACTGATGTAATACTTTCAAACATGTAGTAATTTGGTTATATATTCTTGCCAAAAAAATCAAGCTGTGGTACACGTACATAATGACAAAGATTGGCAGTGAGATCAAAGGCCACTAAAGTTGCGGAAGGTCTCTTCCCTTCATTATATATCATTAAAACCTTTATGAATTTTCTTCCGTATTGATGAGAAACGGAACGCTCAAGTTGCTCATCTAAAATGAGTAATTTAACATGGAACACTAAATCAGGGTCACTAACGGCAAAAATGACAATTTTATTACTTCCCTTCTGCTCTAAGCTTTAATTCTCAATTTGAAATTAGACCAGGTGAAATTCTGGGATGAAACATGTACGAAGTATTATTATTCCAACTGAAAGTTTCATATCTACCGATGTATTAATTCGTACAAAGTTTTATTATGACAGGTTTTGAGTAGCATTATGGTATGTTGTACATGTTGAAAGCAGAATGTGCCGACTTGAGGTTATTAAAGGTACTCTGCTTCGGGAGTAAGGTAGACCATGCGAGGAGGAAGTTAGGATTTTAATGGCAATAACGAGGAGAGAGACTACTTAATTAAATTGATTTCCGGAAGTTGAACTGCTCCTGACTTTGTTACCGGCTGGAATCGACGAAAGTATACTATCCCCATGGTATGTAAAGACACTCACTTGGTTTTGCGGTATCTTTCAGAGTACCTTTCCGTCCAACTGGAACAAATATCGTAACTAACACAGCCCCAACACCTAATGTACGGATGCGGATTGTAATGCGGAATGGCCAGGATGCATCTGTTGTGGGTCTGGGAGAAGAATTACAGCTTCGTATTGAAATTGATCCATCCAGTGCATTTGGAATATTTGCAAGGAATTTGGAGGCGAGGACGGAATACGGTGAACTCCTAACTCTCATTGATAACATCGGGTAAGTGCTTGTGTATAGTAGGAAACATTCAACCTTTCTTGTTTTTGCCCCTAGCGAAGCGATTTACTTGTCCTTTTTAGTATAGGTACTTTGTATACTTTCACCAGGAGAGAAAGATGCTTTATATAACTACAACCATAAACGCTTTCCCTCTCCTAGAATTTTTTTACAACATCGTATCCATAAAATAGTACGGTTGGCTGGAGGTTGTTGTCTCGACATGTACGAGTACATAAAAGACATTTTAAATTCAATTTAAACCTAGCAGTTGAATTTTGAGCTCTCATCTTATCCTGGAGGTAGGTAGACCTAGGAGGCCTCTTCATAATACATACTGCTTCATCTTTTTTTACTCCATATGGGAGGAAATACTAAAATTTCCCAGCGCATTTCCTCCTCACACACACCATCTAGCCAAATGAACGTACACACGAGAGCACATTTCCCAAAGAATAGCACTGAGGTGTAATTTCTAGCACCTTCAACAAATATTTTATACAAAAGTTGGTAAACTTCTAGATAAGGTGAAAGAATTGAAGTAAGGAGTGGAATAGTCTTGTAATGCTGTGCTCCGTATGTAGAACAACGCACCTTGCCTTCTCTATACGTGCGTACGAGGAGGAAGTAATTCAATTTGACGAGAACACCAGTTAGTAGTAGATTTATGTAGGTTTTCATGCCACCCTGTTTTAACCACAAAAGGAAACTTTACTTGTCCTTAGAATCAGCACAGTCACCTACAAACACACACACACAAACACACGAAGACAAAAACTAGGAACACCCTCCCACCAACTTGAGCCAGGTCCTTTCGCTAGAACAAGCTTCATGAGTGAGTTTAAAAAAACATTCCCTACTGTTTATCAGATGCTCAACCACCATAATTTCTTTCTTGATGACTGTAGGGTTACTATAAAGGCCCCTTGCAAGTTTCTCCACGTCTGTTTTCACTTTGTACTACTCCACTCCCAATTTTTAGGTTGTCAGCCGGAAAAAGAGCCGGGAAATCTAACGTGAATGGAGTCATACAAATTAGAACTAAAGAAAATAAGAGAGAATACTTTCCCCTGTAGATTAGATAACATCTTGCACTTCTACTCCTGTGATAGAATCTCAGACGTCTACAGACCTGATAGGAACTTACATTTATATATTGTCTTAACTTGGACGTTTGCAGACTTGATAGAATCTTCAGGCTTCCACAGATTTGATGAAATCTTACATTTATACCGACTGGAGTCTTTTAATTCTACCACGTACAGTATTACAATGCATTTCTACAGCTGAGCTGAAACCTTTACATATGTACATTTCCAACAACTTGATAATCTTGACTTAAAGACAGAAGATGAAGCGGACTCTGGAAGGGAAGTCCAGGGTTCAGTAAATGAACTTCTATAGTCGACACTAGCTTAGATATATATTAGGTCTTAAGTATGTATTCTAACACAATGACGAATCCAGATTTGAAATTCAAGTAGTAGAATTGTATCTCGTAATGTTGGAGTAACGAATTAGTTAACAAAAAGAAGTAACATGTAAGGATATAATTATAAGGAATAAGATGTAAGGATCTGTAATCCATAGAGGCACCACAGACTCCTTTCATCTGAATTTCTCGGCATCACAAAATAAGAGGTTCTTTTGAGATAATGAAGGTTGTCTGTAATATACAACGACCTTGCATTGAGTATTCCAAGAAGTTGAAAAGAGGTTTGCAGGGCTCCCTTTGCCCCTGATCGACACATTCCATTCACTGAAGAGGTTTCAATGAATAACCGAAACCAATTATTGGTGATTCTCTTGATGATACATAGTGGTTGGAAACAGAGAGATTGCCCGCTCAGATTGTCCTATGAGAACTCCACTAATTTTTTCCAGCTAAGCAGGACTTGTTTCCAGGGAATTCTCATTTTGCAAGACCTCTTTACTAATTTTGCGGCTAGATAGATAAGAAAGATACGCACGATGAGGTAGGCGTAGGTTTCGCAGAATGCTCTCTCTATCCCTTATACTTTCCAAAGGTTATGTGGTGAACAGGCTTGCACCTTCTTTCGTCGAAGCTAGTAGGTGTTTCGTTTGATGATTATTTGTAGAATAAGGATGTAAATATATAAGCTCATTTAAATATCACATAAAATCATATACACATATGTACGCTCATTTAAATATAAGCAGCGTACATGAATATGTAATCTGTAGTGAATAATTAAACGGTGAATATATGCAAGCTATTGATGTATATAGCTGTATAGTACCCAAGTATGAAATATGCAGCTATGTACATATACTTAATTCATGCTTTTTATTATATTTTGTTTTTCTTATGTTGTCTAGATGTCCCAGGGATCCGAACGTATTCCCCAGTTTAGAAATGGAGCGTGGTGGGACGCGTAACCTTTATGCGGACTTCAAAGCCTTCCGATTCCCATCAACAGCCACCGTCAACTTCGTGGCTACGGTGCAGTTTTGTCAAGATCTGTGTCAACCGGTGAGGAAAAAATTTATCTCTGCTATTTCCTCTGGCATTTCATTATTTTTTCGCCTACTTCTCTTCCACTCTCTTTCCTCGTTCTTTTTGTTCCTGCTGCTTTTACTTCTTAGGAATTCTGAAGGTGCAGTGTTTCCTTCAATGATATTACTGTCTTTGATATTCTGTGGAGTAGATTTAATGGTTTCATTCAGGACGAACCAGGCTCAGTTAAGTCAATGCTTTTGCTTCCTAGGTTTGTCTGCATAACAATATAAAACCTTTGGACCCACTTAGTTTTACGGCGGTATAACTTAGAGACCTGAAAGGATATGTGAGGCTAGTACTGACGTTACGGAAAGAGGATTCATTCTTCCCGGTTTAGTGTTTTAGCATTCTTGTGTGCCAGGGAATTTTCTACGTATAGTTGTATCTACATATATTTTTGTCGCAGTAAATACCTGCTTGTGTTTGTCTGAAACGCTAAATTTTAGACAGGATTTTCAAGTGATACCCTGTTGTACCAAAACTGTCTCGTCATGAACGGAAGAACAAAATATTTGAACGTGCTCATAACTGCTGACTTGCACCATCTTAATTGGTCGTCAAAGTTCTATAATGAAACGTAAGACTGGAGAAGCGAGACGAGGATGAGCATAAAATAATCGCGGAGACAAGGAGACTTAGAGAGTGAGAAACAGAGAATGAGAGAGAGTGTGCGTGTGTACGTAAACGGGAGGGATGTTATAATTATAAGAAAGGTGGTGATAAGACGACTTATATCTGTAGATCTGGTTGTAAGCTCACATGCAAAAGAAGAAAGGAGTGTGATTATAGAGTAGAATATAATAAGAGAAAGCCGTGAAGATTGTCCTGCACCTGTGTCGAACCTTATTGAAGTTAACGATAGAGCAATGTAGATTCCTCGGTTCTTCTATCTGTCCTCTCACACGCATCCATCTCCGAACCTTGCATGTGTTGCTAGTAATCTGCACACAATTTCCGACAGCTTTATGGACACTATAAAACATAATTTTACTGGCTCAGCACGCTAGGGGATAGCGAAACATCAAGCTTGTCTTTGTAATATTTTAGCAGTTATTCTCCAACTATTTTTTCATTCTCACACACATAGTCTCTAGAACACACAAGCTGTTTATCAGGAAGGATTGAGTCGGAACGAGCTAGGGCCTCTGTCACGTAAATTTGCATGTGAATGAGCCTGGAATACGAATAAGAAGGAGAGAGAAAAAAGATAGACAAGCTGCTTTTTGTCAGTGTATATACTTTTTTGAGTGAAACATGAAAATTTTATAGGTACGATGCCAAGGAGGTCTAGAGTCATTTGGACGAAAGAGACGATCCCTTGCCGCTAATGAGACTAGAGAGCATCGTCTGGAAGAGATAACAGCCACTGTAGCCAGTCCCATGTTTGCTGCAAATGCCACTGCCTTCACCCCGGCTAATCAAAATATTGAGGACTACAAGTACAATATCTTCTCCTATGGCAAAATTGAGTCTCAACCAAACGACCGACTAAATCCTCCAATCTCAAGTAAGACTTATCTTTTACAATTTATTTCAGTTAATCTAACTTTCATATACGGTGTAGACGGGTACACACGAGATCATCCTAGCTACTTAAGTTACATGTTCGTGTGTTTCCAATCCTCCACAGTCAGGAATACAAATATCAAGAATCGTACATGTGTCATGAATATATGACTTTGTGTTTTACTATTCAATTCCGATTTATAGCAAACGAAGTATAAACATACTATAAAAATGTCTGTACACACGGTGTCTCATTATCCCGACCCTCTGCAATCCCAATAGCTTTTGGTAGATATCAGGATACTCAATTCCGTTTTTTATTCCCTTATCTTGATTCTCAATCATCTCCATTACCTTTGCTGAGACCAGCTATTTCTTGATGTACCGCTCCTTTTTAACGGTATCAGGAACAATTATTTTGGCCCAACAATATATAACATACGTCTGTCTGTCAAGTGCCGACACACTAGAATTTACTGCTGGAATTCTTTCTCATTCGCATTAAGTCAGTGCTTCTTGCTATAGGTTTGTGGAATCCAGTGCAAGCTGCGAGCTGTGATACATACTGCATTTATCCCCCATTCTGTTACTCACGTTGCGCTTCCCATTGAATTTATCCACCTTATTGTGATTTCCAATGCATTTATCTCTATTATCTTACCTGTTACACGTTCCACCTAAATTACCCTAAACCTATGAATTATTTGCAACACTAGTACATGAAAATGAAATCAATGCTCTGTAACGCCGGTAGCTGAAACTAGTAAGTCTACATGGAATAACAAGATGATCGCTTAGTATCACGAATTTCACTGGGAAAAAATTGTGAAAGTAAATTCCAATTATGTCGTGTTCATTGTAGATGTATTGCTATTCTCGACGGAAGGGAAGCATTATTGCGAAAAAAATATAATGGATAAAGAAAATGAATTCCGCCATTCGAGGATATATACTCTCCTGGTTCCGGCATGGGCCATGGGGACAAGAACAAGAACAGTATGGTAATTTATGGAAAATCATCTGTCTTTATCAGCAAAAACCAGTACTGACAGAGGAACCCGTATTGACAGCATGAAAATGATACTCTTGTTTGATGAATTTTTTCGTGGTGCAGTCAAAAGGAAAATAGCTTTCCAGTCGATTGCTACCTATTGACTCGTTCTTTCTTTCTTTACACACACATACCTACTACACACCAGCTTCTTCTTCATACCCATCCAAAAATTTATCATGCATAATGGCCATACAATAGACTCTGGGAGTTCATCTCTTGGACTATCTCTACACCATTGACTTTTTTATAGACACACGGAAAGTATTGTCCAAAAAGGAGGTTCCTATTCTTTGTTTTTAAACCGTTTCCTTCTAAGATATATTTTCTAGATAGAGGAATCTCTCCTCTCCGGCTCTGCAACCATTTCTTCAAACGTCGTATTTAATAACCGGGAAGGATATTTAGACTGGGTGAATTATGAGTGGAGAGAAACTTTTCAAAGAAAAGGGCCTAAGACTGCATTTATCAGCATGTGATTAGACTTAAAGGGCTCTCTCAATTATGGCTATTACTCACGAGAATGATACTTGGATGAAGCTCCTTGGGATTTTTCCCGTCGTTGCTAAAATCCTTAGTGTCCGCGGACTCCTCCATTATGACTCTCTTTGTGGACTGAAGTACTTATTAACACAATTTACTGCATTAGGCTAGTAGAGTCACAAAGACGATACTTCCGAATGGAAATAAAATCAGTGACGATGCTTCCGAAGGGATATAAACCCATTGATAGTACTTCCGTATGAACATAAAATGCGACGGTCCAAATTGACGTAAAACTAGTGGTGATGCTTGTGAACGGAAATAAAACGTACGTCGGAGCTTTCAAATGGAAATACTATAATTGAAAATACTTACGCGCTTCCTTCTAAAATGCAATAAATAGCTTGACATTATAGATTATCTGTTCCAAAAATATATCAACCTAATTCAGGAGCAAACAAGTACTTAAAAAATAATTTGTAAATGTAATTTTGTTTAATTTGTAAATCTTTTAAAGATTTAAAAACATGACTTATCTCTTGATAGCTTTAACAACTAATGTCGATGGTTTTATATTGATACTCATACTCAACAAGTATTGATTCGAATCCTTTTCCACACTTGTGTGTGCTTGACAAATATACTTGGGTACGTATATAGGAACATTATATGACATGTGTAAACAAGAACTACTGGCAATAGACAAGGGATCTACTGGTAGGGCCATAGATTACTTCACAAAAGTTTCGAGTCTTATACTAACCATACTGTGAAAATAGTGTACATAAGGACGGCAGCTGATCGTGAGAGTAAAATGGTGTTCAAATATATGACAACCGACAGAAAGTCAGACATGGTAGAGACGCCAGTGCGTGAGTGCACCTGCTTGAATTGACTCGTAGAGTTTGAGGATTTGTCAAATATCCATTATCTTTTTGTGAATCAACTAAAATATTACTACTGTTCTTCTCCATTGTTTATGCGAGTGCCTTGTCTATAAACAGATTTTTTGTGAGGCTGAGAAGCTTTGTAGAGCAGGAATTCAAATAAAAATGCACACAATACTTCAGATATATTATACCGGAAGTATCGAAATCTCTCTATCTTTTATTTATGTTTCAGTGTTGCTTAGGTATATAAGAACAGCGGATGAAAAAGTAAGGATCGAATGATATGAAGATTTAAGACTGGATCGAAAGGCTACACGCCATAAACGTTAGTATGACATTTCAGAGGAGATATTCTTCGAGTTTGTTCGCTATACTACATACTTTCATCTTGTTTATTCTCCATGGGGAAGAATTCATGACTGAGTATTTCCTTATTTCAAAATATATAGAACAAACTATTGTTTTGCATGTTAGAAGAAACATGGTTTTTTAAATAAAAAATCGGGAGTTATTAATTGGAGTATGGGAAAGCATCCCTGAATCACATTCTTCTACTACAATATAAATCTTGTATTAAATCGCACGGAAGTTGTGGTCTATGTGTAGTGTAAAGTTCTGAGGAAAGCAGTTGTTTTGAAGCTCTGCTTGGAAAATTCATGGCAAACCCATACATGTAAACATACAGAGTTTTATAATATGCAGTGCTCGTTCCATTCAATAGAAACCTCCTATATGTTCACGGTTTATGCAGTAACTTACTACTCGATTTTCACTACATATCCGTGTGCTAAACATAAACTGACTTCGGGTTTGGCATTGCTTATCCGGAGTATAAAACCGAAAAGAATAAGCCAAGCGCTCACGTAAATCCATGCGGCAGACAACCCGTATAATCCATGGCAACATTAATATTATCATAAGGAGGATTCGAAATTGCGATGGAAGCATTCGATTAGGAACGACTAGGATATTTGTAAAAATAAATGGTAACGAACGCTGACAGCGTGTGTATGTAAGTGAGCCTCCTAGTAGCCTGGGTTTACTTTCTAATATGATGAAGAATCAGATAAAAATGGTAAATAGACATTTTCCCATCCTCCCACTCTTCAACACATATAAAATAGAGAATATAGGCTGAAAATTACTTGTAGCTAATCGAAGACATTTGTCAAGAGTATCGGATTCTGTCGGAAAGTCTTGGTTTTTTTCCTTCTATGTTTCTCCTCCAGCATACACGCCCAGTCCTATTGTTAATAAGAAAGTTTCTATACATATATATGCCAGTTCAGGTGAATCATTTCCTAGGAAATTTTTGCTCAATTTTTCAACTCCCTATTGTCAGAAAATATTTTAGCATTGGACGAATTCCATACAGGCAACTGAGGACAACAAAGTGTAGACAAACGTATGTAGTCAACTGTTCTACCGATTGATTAGTTTCGTCAGATTTTTCTACTCCAGCCTACCGCAACAAATTTAGATCAAGAATGTATTTGCTCAAAGAAAAAGAACATAGCTAGGGAGCAACAAGCCAACAACTAACTTAACTACAGTAGAAGCGATGCGGGACATTAGTGGAATGAAATAGAGAAGGAATAATGTTAGGAATTAGGTAAAGAATTTGATTGTTATTGCTTAACAATCTGTTATGCGATGCAACGAGGGAAAGTTGCCCATGACGGAGAGGATCACCGTGGGTCTAAATGGAGTTGTTGTCTTGAATTATTTACAGCCTATGGCTTTTGTTCTACAAGTGAATTGCCGTTTGAATAAATGAAAAGTACACCCAGCTCACAGATCCTTGGATGATGTAACGGGAGCAGAGAGCTCAGAAGTACCTATATACAGGAGAGGGTGTGAATATTAATCTAGTCCAATGGATTTCTCCTTTAGAATATGAGATTCCGGTCTCGGAGTATAGGAGAATTCCTGCTTCATTGGAATATTGGGTTCCTTGTTTTTGGAAGATATACATAGAAGCTTATAGTTTATAAGCTATAGCTTACACATAAATGTGTAATTCTTGCTTTCGGAATAAATACCTTGATATTGGAACATATAACCCTCATGTTATAGGGAACACCATTGTTCAGGATGAAAATCTATAGTTATGGAAACTATGTCGTGAAACCACTTATGACATTTGGGTCTTACTCGCATAACCACGATAACATACTCTATTTTATTACACATATCTACTCACTATCGTGTAAATTCATCCATGGCAGCCACATTTCTTCCTAACTGTCTCCAGTGACCGTAGGATTTATTTGTTTTTGACAGGAAAAACTACTCACTCCCCTACTCCTCTACATTCTATTCCTGCTTTATGTCTTCCCGAGAATATAATAATTTACATAATATTCGAATCCTCACCACCTGAAAGAGTCAAGCTAGTAGGAGTTGGGCAGAGAAGACTGTCTGATACAGACGAGTCCCTCAAAATACGATTCTTTAAACTAAAAGCAAGTGTGTATAGGTTGTAAACATGTGTAGGTGATGTGTAACTCCATGGATATGTTAGTACGGCTTTGCATCTACTTATGATATGTTAAAACGGATCATACTTGAGTTCGATATTTTAATACAAATGAAATAGGGATTGTGAACACAGGAAATTTGCATAATTCTGATGGGGACTAATAAGTTAAAATGGGATTTTTGAATGTTTCGAAGCAGATGCGGAAAAATCACAGACAAGTACCAGTTACAATCATGGACCGCGTGGTGAGAATCTGTCAGGATCCGTCACTCGAGAGTATCTCCCGATGATAACCGTCACGAGTACAATGGCACCCGCTCCAAGTACCAAGAAGTCACATGTCGTGCATTCAGAATCTCAGCCGTCTCTCAATTCCGTCCTGTCGGCAACTACAACGCCCAAACCTGCCCCCGAATTACCCGGAGCGTTGCCTATACACTCCAAGGTAAGAAACGGCTATCAAATCCCAGCTTCTTACTTAAATCTGTCTGCCTGTCTTCCTCTTGTCTTAACCACTTTCCCATTTCAGCTTAAAACATGACGCTGGCCTCCTCTCACTTCCCTCGACTACAGTTCAACTCATTGTGTTACATTTTCTGTACATTATTCTGCACATAGATCCCCATTCCTCCCTATACACATCCTTCTAATGCCATGTAGAACCCAACGACGTTCTTTCCACATTTATGTATACCCTTCCAACTTTAAGCACTGCCAGTAGGACGTCCTCCCAAAATTCAAACACCCAGCTTCTCTTGCCTAAATATATGTATACATGTCTCTCGAATACTCATACATTTTCCTTGTATCCATCAATTTCTTTTAGTTGGTCGTAATTCCGAGGACACTTGACGAAGCCAACTTGCCGCTGAACAATGAAGAGCTATTTGGACCTGACGTCCGACGTGGAAGTAACGGCACTAGACCGTTTGGGTCCGGTCCTTCCATCGTCACACCGGGTAAGTAATTTCCCACATTTATGTACACCTATATCATCCTCACGTTTCCAAACCGTAATCGTCAAGTCTTTAACTTCCACGTGCCGCTGCAGCATAAGCGCAACGTGCTCGCAGCAGCGTGTGAAGTCTTATGTATATCTATCCATATATAAGCTGTGTACACATTGAGTATACATATGCTTGGAGTCTGCAATAAGACAACTATAGTCTAAAAACTACATGTACATCAGTGATAGCTAACTGAAATTAAATGCTACAGTCATCAGAATTCACAGCCCAAACCGACTACAATAATGTCTAAATTAGATTACATAAATTAATTTAGGCAAATGAAAAACCTAGATTAAATTATACTGCAGCTTAGTTCCACCATTCGTAATGCGTTATGGGACACAGGATAGCAGGGAAGATTATTTGAAGAAAATTAAATTGGACCGGTTTAGTTAGACTTAAAATTACCGGAACAATTTAAAAACCATTAGATGGAGGCCGTTAGAAGGAATCAAGAGTGAACCTAATGTTTCAATGATAGACGTGACTGCCGAAAAAAGAAAATTAAACATGAGAAGAATTAACTCAAGATACGTACTTTTTCACTAGATTTCATTATTGTATGTATACTCCTGAAAATTATAAAGCTCTTTTTACAAGACCAATAAGGTCTTAATGACAGGAGGTGCAGACATGACGAACGTTTTGCAGGCAGAATTACGATCTGAATTCAGACCTAAAGAAAATTACGTGGTTCTAATGTCTACATTTTGCTCATCCCACTACGGTGTCAGCTTCTTGCTACAAACACAACTTATGCTTTCTTTCGACCTTCCTTAAACTGTTATTCAGAGACGAGGAGTCAAGTCTCCCACTTTTAGGATTAGTTAACGACTGAAAGAAAATAGCCAACTTCCTTTCATAAGGCTGAGAGCAGATAATGACTAAGGAAGTAATGAGGAAGCTCATATTTCTGGATATTAGAGTACCTTGGAGTATCTGTCGCTATGATCTTATATGGAGGTCTTGAGTCGAAGCGTAAGTCTTGGTGCAGAATAAATGCAAGAATAGTGATGAAGTTATTACTATTTTTAAGGCTATGAAAATGCACCTTGGAATATGAATTTAGCATAGCAACCCATAGAGTCTGTGAACTTAGCTTTCATTTCATGAAAAAAGGATTTAGCGTTAAGAATACCGACCAGAGTTATTTATATTAAGTATTCCGTGTCTCTCTATAGGGAGGTCGCACGAATATCCGAACGAGATAATGTATAATTAAAAGTTTAGGATCGGCGTGGTGACGTTCCACTCTGAATTTCTGAGTGGTTTCATGCCAACTTCAACTTTGATGACTGAAGCATCACATTTATTACTCATTTTTTGGCTAGAGAATAAAGGAAGAGATACGTCTTAGAGTGTGAAATGAAAGTGTTAGGCTCTCCAAAGTCATCATAAGGTTTAAGGAAAAGAGATAAAAAGATTTCCGTTGTTGTAAGTCAAGCTTGAAAGTTCAGAACAGAAGGTTCGATGAAAGTGTATACAAAGACACAGAAAAAAGGACACAGATATAGAAAAGGAATGATGGAACCAAACGGATAGAAAGGAGAGAATTGGAGAAAGCATAGAGAACCACACAAAAAGAAAGAGAACACACGGGGAATAGATAGAGGAATCATACAGAAATGAAAGACAAGCTAAAAGAAGGATGTAGAAAGACAACAAAGCGGGAAAAGAAAGACGGACATGGAAAGGCAGCGCGGGTTATTGAGTGAGATGGGACGGTGATTTCTTTATGGGTAAATGATAAGCGCTTATCATAAGAGAGCGGAGTGAAGTAGTTACCATTGCCTTGCCAAATCCATCAATAAGTATACATGTATATATGTTTTTGGAAGTTTGTAGCGAAGAAAGGCAGAAGGAACGATTGCCAGTGATTGATTCTCTTAGGTCCATTCACGACCTTCCAATTATTATTATCACGGAGTTGGAGAGAGGAGAAAACAAGCACTCCCTATACATATTCTGAGGTGCCTCAAGAGTATTATTTAAGAGCATTTTTCCCTCTTAAGTAAGACTAAAGAGGTGGATCAGTTGGTGTGACACGGATTTCCCATCTTAATGCTACCAAAAGCCGCTATAACTTTTCTTTATTTTATGACAACTTCCTCCTCTCTCATCCCTGCTCCTCTCCATATCTTACACATTCCTTGTATATGATACTTACATATTCCACGTATATGATTCATACATATTTTATGTATATAAAGCTTCTAAAGTTCCATGTATCTATATGTTTTGATCCTCACTATTGTATGTAAGTCGAGGTTGTATCCCATGCATCGTGATGTACATATGTTGATGTACATGTGTTGATCCTTATACATTCCACAAGAGCTTACATCTCTCATGCATGTATTTGGCTTTTAAGACATGTATGTATGTGAGTACTTACATTCTATTTGGAAATGTTTGAGGGTTAGGAAAAAGCACGGAAGGTATCAATCTCTTATATATAAGCAGAATAAAGTTGAAGAAGATCGGCAGTAGGATTGGCGTCACCATGTATATGCAAGGGTTTAAGAGTGAGGAGATGGTACTACACGGACCTTCATTCCTGCTATTATATCTTGACTCCCGAGATATCTTTCAGGGTACAATACTCTGCCTCTCACACTTTCTCAATTCTCTCCAGAGTTAAAATCAATAGAACTCCTTGGTTAACCATAAGTATGCGAGAAGAATTTGTAATTTCTTAGTTTCTCACTCAAGCCCTCTGGTATTACGGTGCCGAAATCCTATATCCTAGTTATTTAATGTAAGTAAAGGCTGTATGTTTCAAAACAGAGTCTATGTAACATGCATAGTGGGGGGGATTACTACGTGTATAAAGCTGAGATTGGAACAAGGAATAGAAGTCTACCAGCTATTTGCAATATAAACTAATCTTGCCGCATGGTTGATGGATTCATTAAGTGCTAATAAATAGTTCAAAAAGTAAAACGATTTCAGTATTTTCTTTGGTGGTAAGTCGATTTTTTGTGTAGACATCACCTTTTGGTTAATGATTTGGGTTTGATGACATGTGCCTATCAGGGTGGTGATAGTGAGTGATGATTTACCCGCTTTCTAATGATTCCTCCCGCCTGTCCCCAGAATTATGTTACGTTCTCCAGAATTTTCTGGGTTCGCCTAATTTTCCATTGCTACTACCAGGTTTCCCTCCCCTTTTCCATAATTTCCCTACTGTTTTTACTGAATTACCCTAGACCGCAAGGTCACTCTGACGATACTCAAGGTTCTGTTTGTTGTTACAGGAATGGCCAATCCGCCTGGATATGTGTGCAGTTCAAAGGGAAGTGTAGTAGGAGCCATAATAACAGTACTTCTACTACAAATAGGACTAGCGGGCAGTTTTTGGTTTTTCTATCGAACAAAACAACGGCAATGGGCGAAATCAGGCGGGTTTCAAGAGCCGCATTTACACTCTCATCCGCACTCGTCCTCTTCAACAGGAAACTTTTCAACGTCTCCTGAAGTGATTTTCCGGAGTGTTTACGATAGATTATCTGCCGGAGGAAGACGTCCGTTCCTCATTCCGTTCCCTAACTCCCAAACGACTTCTGCACATCCGCATCATGACTCTGACGATTGATGTCCGACCAAGCCCTTGGCAGTAGTAATAGGGCTTCCCCAATAGACTATTTTTACAAGTGTAACATTATTCTACTCACATTTCCTTCATCATATTCTATCTCTCCACATCACCCTCTGTCTTTTCCTGCCTGTACAAACATACTTTTTTACCTCCTGCTTTGAATAATTCCATCCTATTCATTCTTCCGTCAATCTTGTCTCCTGGTAACTGTGGCCTTAAAAAGGATTCCGCCGAAAACTCAGAGCTCTTCTGGTATTTTCTCCTATTATGCAGATCCTAACTCAAAAATCCTAACTCCGACCAACCCTGTAGTGCCAACCATCCACACTCAGCTATGTATCTTTTTCCAGCCAACCACCTACTTCCCAGCATTCCTTCAAACGATACTCCGGCATCGACTGCAGACCCGATCTTCATGTAAGTTGTCACGCTGCTTCGACAAGTCCTCCATATCTCCACATTCCCATAGTCCTCCATTCCGCATTCTTATCCATGCTTCTCCCTACCATATTCCCAACCGCTGCTCTCTTATAAGTATATTTATACATTCTCACTCTGTTTCTTAATTATCTATTCGAAAAACTTATCCGTAGAATTCCTTTCCGTATACTCGTCTATAATCTTTCCTACCATATACCTACACGTTAGTGATCTGTTCCAGTTACTTATCAATGATATTCTTTACTGTAAATCTGCCCATATTTTCTTTGCCATATATTTATCCATATTTATTTTGATTCCATACGCTTATCCATAGATTCCTGCGTACTTACAAACAATGACTTTCCCCATACCAAAGCCATCCTTTTCTCTGTAATTCTCCACATTTCATTTCTGCATTATATCAACTCCCTCACTTTCATATATTTTTACCAACGACAGTTTCCACTTCCACTTGCTTAGCAGCAGTTTTCACTTCCACGAACTTATCGACACTTTTCACCAGCAGTCCTACAAAATGTGGCAGGGGGAGACAGAGCATGTGAAAGAGCAACAAGAAGGAACCATGATACAGTGTAGTATACGCGAGGATAGCCAACAGAGGTCCATCATCCAAATGCACTCAACCTATAAGACTAACATAAATACAATATGAACACAATGCACCAACGTATTTTTCAGCCCTAAATAGTGTTTTTGGATAAACTTACAAATATAAACTTTTTTAAAATAAATACTTATACATATATGGTGTGAAACCCATCCGTCTTAACTTCACGGTATATTGAAAATCGCTTACTTGCATTGTGTGAAATTACCATAAACAACTATTCTACAAAACAAACTGAATATGTATGATATTCAATGCAATAACTACATTTTATCACAAAATCTAATTTGTTCTGTATTAGTTTATGACGTACAAATAGTATGTGAATATAATTTTTAACAGTTGATTCGTTGATATTTTTGTCACATAGTCAGTATATACATACATATAGGAGGGCTATACATGAACTAAAATTCCGATTCCTACACTCTATTGTGGTCCCAAGTGTACAGTTATACAATTGAGAAGAACCGATCCATCCTACATACATATCTGTGATTCTTTACATCCCAACAAAAGCTTACTGCATTGTGCAAAAAATTGTTTTTTTATTAATGGCCCTAACATTTAAAAACGGCGGACGTGGTGGAATAAAACAGGGAAATGAAACAATTATTAGGAGAATTTGCTAATAACATGAATATGAGTGCCTCTAATATTAATTTACCTACATAAGAATAATTATTATATGTTTAATTTTGAGTTTAAAATGTTTAGGTTGATTTTTTAGCTTATACTATGTACCATATTATTATTATTATTAACATTATACTTATTATTATTGAAATACTTTGAAACTAGTGAATGAAACTAGGTAGCTTATTATTACTTCAGTATAATTTGAATGTACAAGTTAGTTATTGTACAATATGATTTTATATAATGGTAGAATGCACTCTCCGAAGGATTTCCTTAATTAAATTATAATAGAAAATAGAATATTAAAATAGAATGAAACCCTGGCTGTATACATCATATAGGAAAAAAGCCTGCTCTCTTTACAAATATTATTGCCCGCACATAAACTTGAGTGCTGTACATTGATTTTCCAGCCTTTTTTTTGTTGTGAACTAATAATTATATAGCATTTAGCTATACTCCCACATTTTTATCAACAGAGAGGAGTCGAAACATCCAGCGTCTCCTCGACAAACTCATTATTGTGTAACTACAACCGCGCGGAGGAGCACTTACTCACGGTTTATATTACCCAGAGCAGTCTTTCTTTACTTTTCAAGTAATTCCTATATGATTTGTAAAAGAATTAGGCAGGCATTTACAAGGGATTAATAGTATTATATTTATAAAATATATACATTGTATAAGGCATCCGTTTTTTGTAAAATTGTACAGCACAACACGCAAAGCCTCCAAGGAAAACTATTATATTGCTTCTAGCTTTATTTCCGACTTAGTTCAAGATGCTAACAACAAACAAACATGTGTAGTTTTAGATTTCATTTGTCTTACTACTATTATTATTATTAGTACTTATACATATATATATATATATGATGATTCCTGTGTAGGTTTTAGCAACTGATTTTACATTGGTCATACATTAAAAATGTTTTTGTAATAAAATATCGTTCCATAAGAGAGCAATAAAGTGTAGAAACAATTAAAGTGTCTGAAGCATGCCATTATAAATAATTATTTCCGGAGTTATAAAAACATCCCCTTTGTTATTACGCCTTTCCGTATTACAATTTTTGTTTAGTTTATCTAATTTTTTCTACTCTCTACCATTCCTACTATCTCCAGCATCTCTATACTTTCGTAACATCCGCATATACATATGCGTCTTTTTCCGTCAAACAAATTGTCTATTACAATGGTAATATACAATCCGTCCCGTAAATAGTGCATGATTTTTAATACCGAAATAAAAACAAAACTGGTTTATGACAACCAGAGTAATTGGATCGGTTGCTGTAAGCAAGGAAATGAGCATAAATGAGTGTCACAGTGAGTTATTATAGTGAAAGGTTGTTCCAGCAAATGTCTTTAATTGCAAACTTTGTAATTGAGGCAAGTGAGTGCGAGCTTATTTTCCGGAACGATCTTTACACACGATAGCTCTTTCTCCCCAATAATAATTTCTGTATATTATATACGCGCATATAATTCATCTGTAGTTATGTCTATAGTTGTATTATATAGAGAGTATAATGTATGTAGTTCTAGTGTGTAGACTATGCCTATATAAATGAAAGGAACGATCACATAAAACTATCTGTAGGGATCGTATATAAAAAAAGAAAAATCCAGGCCTGGTAAAAACGTGAAAAATGCGGATCTGTAGTACACATGTATTACAAATACACAATTCCGTCTTCCCAAATGTCCAAGACGCTACACTTGCTTTAATGGTATGTGGCTGTGTAAACCAGCAGTATCTATATTTATAAATAATTGCCATGTCTTCGTTTAGGAGTGCGTTCCAGCAAAACTCTGTGCAGTAAATAAGTTCATGAGCTCCTTCTCGTAAGTTGGATTAAATGGAAAGATGCGTGGACGAGTGCAGCCGGGTCGGACAGAGACAAAAGGTAATGTTTACAAAGCATTAACCCCCGTCCCTGAACACAAACACTATACACACACAGGCAGATATAATTTAATGAGGAAAGTTGATCTAATTGCTCGGAAGTATTGTAAGTTGGGAGTATTGTAGGAGGAAAGTGAAAAACACTCGCACTCTCTTTGTGTGCTTTTCACACAGCTTTCCCTCTCATGACTATCTATAAACGCCATGTAGATACAGTCAGAGACTTGTATCTTGTTGATTTAATGCACTGCTACTGAAACTACTACAGGGAATTACAATCACTTGTTTAAATAATATATGATCATACAAATATAATGAACATTCAGAAACAAATATAGGAATATAGAGGTATGTGTACACAAGAAACTCAACAACTCTTGTACTGAGTAAACGCATTTTTACTCTGTAGAAGTCGCTACACAGAACAAAAATATATATTTGTAATACCTGATTAAAATACTTATATTTCTAGTCCCTTGGGCACTACATTGACTGCAGTTTTTGACATGGCGGTACTTCATTGAATGGTGGAAGCTTGGTTGCTTGTAATAGAGAGAGAGAGGAGTTTGTTGAGGTATGCTGTTAAAACTCTGGCGGTGTAAACTCTGTGAACTTCGTTACTGACTGGAACTTAAAAGAACAAGCTTTATTACAATGCCATGATGACTGAAATATGATTTCCAACGTTAGACTTCCCGAGTGCATTATAATGAATTTAGCGGGAACGCCTGGAGCAAGAACTAAAGCGTGCTTCACTTCAACCACAACCAGGCTTTTCTATACAAACGTCCTATGCCGTCTTTCTATAGCCAGGAAGTCTGAACAAAATGAATTCCTTCTTGTTACCAATTCCTTATTGCTAATATGGAGCAGCTCTCTGAGATTAAGAGTGTCTAGGCTATTAAATGTTTGTTCAAGAAATGTATCCGTCCGCCTTATTAATACATGCACCAACTTTCGAACTTTTGATTGAGTAAATATTAATATCATTTTCAAGAATTTTCCATAGTGGCGCTATAAAAACGTATTAAATATGAAATTGCATGGAAAATTACCTTTAAAATTCTAAGTTCTACAAGCTTTAACTTACTCCAGTTTGTTTTGACGACCTGCATATATTTCAGATAACAACTTTAGCAAATACAGTTAAGTACAGTTACATTTTGTATTATGATGAGGCGGCCTGAATAGCCTTATTTTATTTCAAACACAAGAAGTAAAGTATAAATACTACCATAGGTATAATATATATGTATTCTACTCTATTTACCGTGATTTAAAATTATTTTCACAACCTGTAATTGTAGGAAATTTCAGAATTATTTATTCTAATTCATCCAGAACAATTTGTCCAACCCAAAATCAAGTATACAGTATTTATTGTCAAATTACGTCTGCTGACGGAATGATGCCATCAATATTTCATTATATTCATACGATCTGTTAAAACGCTTCAGTCACTCTAAATTAATTTACAAGATGCATCTCTACAGCCGCGAATGAATCACATAAGGTCAGGGCGGGGAGGTTGTAATAAATTATAAATAGTTACTGCTATTTTAGCAACGGTAATCCAATCATCCATTTCATTTCATTGCTGTCATTCTCGAGAAATGTTCCAGTAAATGACCTTCTAAGGATACCTGGGTGCATCTGGAGATTATTGTGCAGGTAATTATACTCTATAATTTTGCATGTTTTATGTGGTAGGCTCGGGGTAGGGAGTGGAATAGATTACAGAAAATGAGGTACCTTGAATAGGATTGGGAAAGTTTCAAGGTACGAATTTGTAATTAGGTGGATTTATGAGGTAACTTACCAATGTAGATTTACAAAATTAATTAACCATGTATAAAGTAAGTTAGTCATGTAGATTCATAAGGCAAGTTTTACAAGGTAGGTTTAGTATATCTAATGCAAGTGTAATTAACAAGTTTATATACAGTTAATCGTGATATAGGGTAGGTAACCTACACCACATAGTAAACAAAATTACTTCAAAATACTAAAAATTAAATTAAAATCAGGACTCGCCCATGCTTTAACATCCTGTGTACTTCCTTTGATCCTCAGGCACAATGAAAATATGTGCTGTAATCAGGCGGAATCAAACGTAGGCGGCTAGCCATTTTGACCCAACTAAAGCACGGTTAATTAGATCCTATTTGATTCCTTCCTTGTTCTGTAGCAATAATCACTTCTGAGATGAAAATTGCTTGCTAGTCGTGGCTCACTGAGTAAAGAATAAATCGAGCATATATATTTAAGCTTTTAGTACTACAAATTTTCGGAGTCCCAACTGATAGGAGGTTTAATATTAATACAGGCAAACCCACTTGGTAGGTTTATCCCGGGCTCAGCTCAACACAACTCGGTGAAATTGCTCTCGGAATCCCTGCCAACACCAGTATATCCCTCTGAACTCAAATCAATAAATTTATCCAAATGATTGCCATTGAATCATCTCATGTTTAAACCATTAGATTTCACAAGTACCTTGTTATCCCTAATCAATTGACTCCTTCGGGTCAAACTGAAGAGGGAGGAACCAGGGAGTGGAATAAGTACTTGTAAATTGAATTGGCATAACAACAGTGGAGTCGTTTAATCCGTTCAATAAGGGAACAACAGCATCAAACTTGGGCAGCCTGTGAATCGAAAGAACAAAAACAGCCAAATCGGGCGCAGCGACTACTTCACAAGGAATGATCAAAAACGACCTAAAACTTAGTGTTAAATGGCGAGGTTAATGCGGAAAGAACATGTATCCACAAATTATTTTACCTACAAACACATGCTAGCATTTCTGAAAATTTTTCCAATAATTTTATTATTTCATAAATTTTGAGACTAATATTTTTACACGGTAATTAACTGCTTTAAATCTACCGACTGAAAAAATGCCAAGCCAAGGTGAAACAACTGTAAAGGAAATTTTCCACATGATATGATTGCGAAACACTTGCACAAAAATTGTTCATCTCACATGAAATTTTCATCACTCTCGAACGAATACAGTGAAATAATTGAAGCTTGTAGCTAAGAGATCAGATGCTTATATTGAAACGGAATTTCCTATATAAGCTTGCTTCACCAGGCACGTGCCAATCCCTAGTAACTGTACAGACATTCCTGAGCTTCAATAAGAACCGCTCCATATTAAAGCTTGAAATACCAGAAGATATATCCCACGAGCTACAGACATATACTAAAGCAGCAGTGCCGTAGCATACTGGATGAAATTAAATTACAAGTTTTCTCCTCTGTCCTGCAGATTTTCGTGAGGCAAACTTGAAATTTCTCAATGGTTTCATTCACTTTTACACACACTGCCTGCGAAAGCCGCGGAGTGCAAGAGAACGGAGGATGAGATTGATCTAGGAGCGACTCTACCATTAAGAGCAACATCATCTTAGGGGAAGACAAGCAAGTCACATAAACTGAGGAACGCTCAGGGAGGTTTCTACCTAGTTTTTGTATGGAGTCTTTGAGCTTTCCAATGTTTAGTTAGTGCATTTCTTCCTATGCAATCATTGCGCTAAATGTATACCAATTACTTTTCTATACGTATTATCTGTATTGAAACTTTTTAAGCTTACGCATATCTTTCTATAAAGCTTTACATTTCCATCCTATTTCCTTTTACGTTTTCTGTATGCACTTCCACAACGTTTAACGTTCTACGTTCCCTTATGTATTTCCATAATGCTCCCGTAATTACATTCCTATAAGTATTCCGTTTGTGTACATTACATCCACTAAATTTCCGCGTGTACATTCATTGCACTGTGTAAGTACTTACATTTTTGTAAGTTTCTGGACGTGCAGTCACTGCAATACCTGCGTATCTTTAATGTTTTTTTTCAACCGTAGTAAAAGCATCAGTCGTGGGTTTTAAATTCGGAAAAAATGTAAAGGACGGGAGAGAGAGCGGAGGCGTCAAATGTAAAGTACTAAATTAAAGTCATTGTAGCAAGACCTACTTTTTTGTTCCGTGTGTGAGGGTAGCGTGGAGGAGTGTGACGTCGTGTGCCATAGACATAAGTTCTGTCCTCCAAGTCACTTCACTCCGTCCCCCTTCCTCTCTTTTGCCTTATACATAAGTGCTTCACGTTTCATTGATATTCTCACATCCTAGTTGCCGTAAAAGATGCCGATACAGAAGACAGCCGTTACAGAAGACAGACTGAAGACGTGAGTAGGCGCGAGCTGTGAGGAGTGTATACAGTTAGGACATGGATATGGATGCATTGGTTTTTGAGAGCAGCATGCAAATAGGTAGGATGAACGGAGAGACTCTTGTTTGTATATACGACTTTTAACTAAGTTGTCTCAACAACATCTAAGGTCATTACAGATGACAGGACGGAACGGTTGTATTCAATCCATCAATTCACCGATAATTTTCCTGGCAGAGTGTGGTGAGTTGCATGAGGACAGATTGGGAAGACTTCAAGACAAGCCACAGCGTCAACCCAGGTCTCAGGGGAAGGGAAAGAAACAAAGGAAATAAGTAAAGTAGATTCACCCAAGTTGTTTTAGTAGTGACAAGTCGCTTTTTTCTCCCTTTCTCCTTGCAGGACTATAGAAGCGCATTACTACTAGATGTGCTAGGGAACCATGTGTAGGCAACCGGAGGAACGTACCAGGACTGCTGCTAAGTCCTGCTGCAGTGTATATGAGTATGAAGGGAGTAAAACACGGAGGAGAAACCTGCGCGACGGTCTTGCAAACCTTCTACTACCTCTCTTTCGGCACTCTTCTGCCTGTTCTTCCACATCCTACTAGCACGACTATGATCCCTAATTTTGCAAATGCCTCACCGGTCTTCTTCTCTTCGTCTAAATCCGACCCGACTAACTTGTAGCTCGCTCAGTTCTCAACAAGACCTCTTCAGCAATCCAAGTTGACAAAACTCGTGTCCGGGCGTGTGTGTCGCTTATAAAGCTTCAACTGTTGTAGGACTTGACTTTACCCTTGATTGAGTAACTTGAGTAAGTCTTCAAAATATAAAGATTCTTTTGATTTTGGTCCTATAAGTCCCAATATTTACCTTCTTTCATAGTTGAATCATTATTATTCAGTCGCTCTTATTATAAACATCTGGACTTTCTTATATCCAGAATTAATAACCACGCTTCTCTAATAATACTGCAACCCAACTTTGAATAAATAAATCAACAATAGACACAGATAAACAATTATTCGATATCAAATATTGAAATTCAACTTCTAGTAAGTGATAGGCTTTCAAAACAAACTTTCTTGACAATATTCGAAAAACTCAACCTACTAAATTGATAAAAATCTTGTTGATTTCCGAAATCCAACGTTTATAAAAATTGAAAGAAGCTCTGAAACCTTGTTTTTGCTATTGCCAACAGCCGAATAATTGTTATTTACATTTTCAGATCCCTCATTTGGTTGAAAGGATTGTATTCAGTAGGTGTCAAAGTCAGACTCAACTTTTGCTGCTAATACAGATACAACCTATTAATAAATCCATTACCATTCTCGTCTGTAATATCCGTACTTTTCTTCTTATTATCCTTTGTCATCCTTGTCTCCATCTGACAACATCATTATAACAAGACACTTATGAAAACATCTTGACAAGTCATTACCATGTTGGCTATAATCTACAACCAATGTGCTTTATAAGAAACTTTCCAACCTCACGTTCTAGAAGCTAACCAACCTTCCTGCTTGGTGGTGAACCCATCGAGCCGATAGCAAACATATTTCAACACTTGGAAAGACAACGTGAATTGATCTTTTTCACTAAAAACACCTATGAGTTGAAATTAAATGAATTTTTACCACAACCTATCTTCACTGAAGACTCCGTACAGAAGAATTTTTTCTAAAACATCCTTGAACAGTTCAAATCCTAATGAGTGAGAGATACGTTTATTTGTAATACAGTGTATCTATATATAAACAATTTCTGCTTTGCCCAAAGAAACTTTGGACGTGCGAAAATTCAAAGATAATGTGGTATCGATCATGACCCCGTCTAAAATAAATATTACCAAGTTGTAATTTGACTACCCTCGAGGGACGGCTGCTCCTTTTCGCTTCACGACCTGTGCATAAGTTGCGGGGAGTTTTAAGGTAACTTAATATTACATTTCTTCATATTTGTTTCCAACTAGTAGGTTTTACAGGTCTGTGCACCCTTTTCGTTACTCAGAATTCATAAGATATTGCCACAGAACTGACGAGGAAGTACATAACTATGAACACTTTCTATAAGTATAAGCAAAATAAGTGTGTGCTCTTGTTGTCATTCAATTATTCTCAAGTGAGATTGCGTACTCATAGTTTACTGTGCATACATTCAAAAGTTAGTCTTATAAATATTCAGAATGTACCGCGTATTTCGTTAAAGGCAATGTTGATCATACATCCGTGTAAGGGTACTTGCAGGAAGTTATTACTTTTAGAGCACAGCGCATTTGAATGACCTTGACCAAAAGAAGCCTCGTGTTTCCACCCCAGTAAAGTTAGGCGTTATACCAACAGTTAGATTTTAAGTCATTACTTGAGGCTAATGAAGTTCACCTGTAGGAACAAAGTATCTGCAAGTATCGTACGTCAATGAAAAATACATCCTGTAGGAAAGAAAAAATTGTCGAACTACTGGTTGGAGCATGAGAGAAAAAACGAATCATTTTGACGAATTTCTGAAAAAATTACATCAACCAGAGGAAACTAATAAAAATATTTCAAGTGATAGCAAAAGAAGATTCAGCAAAATTGTACATTATTGCTTAGATAAAATAGGATAAAGTGCGAACTAGACCATTTTACAATTTATATAATTTTTGTCAACAATTTAGAATCATGCGTGTGTCATAACGCAAACAGCGTGAGATGCCAGATGTAGAGAAAAGTTTTACTCTTTCTCCAACAGCAACAGACAGGATATAATATTCTATATAAGCAATCTCTATAGTAAAAAAAGCATTTGGATGTTTAAATAACTTGCTGCTGCTCCGCCTGCTGATATGTGGCATGGAGAAAGTACAGGAAACGAGGGCTCGAAGCAATGCCATACAAAAGTTCTACCTGTTGACGGGAGAATCAAAGGGTAGAGGATAATCAAATCAAAGGCTTCAAAGAGATATCTTGAGAATGAAGACGTAAAGGAAATGAAATAATGTGTGCATCCAACGAGAGAAGATTAGTTAGACAAGCAGAGAGATACAATGGGGGTAGATTAGTGTCTGTGTAAGTGTCTGGAGGGAAAGCATTAAAGAGAGAAGAACGCTTGTGCAATTTGCTTCCGGACTTGTAATGACTGCTAAAAAGTAAATGAGTTAGCGCCCATTGATGACACAATCAGGGAGACAGAAATGGATTGAAACCACATTCCCGAATAGGCGACACACGAAAGTCTTGGAAAATATTAAAGTCCAAAGAAAAATTAATGGAGTTAAATATAAGTAAGAAGTATTTAGTATAGCAAGGCAATATTTCGTAAAAAGAAGGTTGTACGAATGAAACCATTGGTTGAGTATATTTTCCTCGTCCTGAGGTTGAAGAATATAAATAAATTTGATCAACGTGTGAACCCATATGGACAGGAGAGTGGCGTAAGTCGTCAAGTCGGAACAGGAAACCATGCCATGAGGCTCTCAAGAGGTCTTCAAGTAATTCATCCACTTGTTCTGGGATCATTTCTCATCGTCATCCTCTCAGTCAAGTGAGTTCTCTTATTTTCACTATGCATGCTCCATTCTTATATACCTAGTTCGATATTTTCATTATGATCGCTGTATTTATCCATGGACATATGCACGTCTAGTACTCCCTTCAATGTGTTATATTCATCACTGCGTTCTCTACTTTCACACTTCTGTACATCGTTGTTTTCCCGCCTTGTGGAGAATCCTGTCTTTGTTCCCTAAAGACCTTCAGTCATATCTTTATGGATGACTTGAAGATGGCTACATGATAATAAATCATCAAAGTCCAACTTTTAATCCTTGTCATTTCCTTCTGTTGCGAATATCCCGGTATACTTAAATGTGCAGTCACGTCATTAAAGAATATTGCCACATTTTATTTCGCAACCTACTATACCTTCTCCATCATTTGAAAATTACTATAAGTTAAGTGTTATCAACGTTCGCCACATTTCTCCCCAAAGAAAGACCTCACCAGATCTACCGGCATGTCAGTTACTACATAAAACATTACAGGAAACACTGAATTTATATGCTTATTTTGACCTTAATATTAACAGTAGTAGTAAAAACATTATTTACAAAAATTGCCACAACTGGGACAAGAACAGCATCCAGCTATATGCAACAAGCTAAAAACATATGACATAACATTAACAAGTCCAGCTGCGAATCGAAATCAAATTCTAACAGCTAAGAACTTCATCGTGTTCCGGGTCAAACTATAAAGGATATAGTACCGCTACATTTTAAGTTACACATACTGTAAATATTGTAGCAACAGGAGTTAATATCATAAAGGATTCGTAAGGTTGAAAACTGTAAATGCCACGGTCGACGAGCATCCCTGCATATAAACGGGTACATAACGATGATGGTGAATGCACGGAAGTAGGATACGGTAAAGGAGTTACAAGTTTTTTTTGCATCCTTGAGCATAAAAATCATATAAAAATAATCTTGTTTACAACTTGCTTGCTCTCGTAGATACTCATAGTTACAATTTGACAACTACGACTACTTACACACCGCCGAAGTACATGAGGTACTGAGGCGTAAAACGTGGAGTGGAAGGAAGTGGAGGTACAAGCTATATATGTATACTAAAACATGGGGTACAAACTAGTAGTACTTGCTAAGATAAGAATAGAGGCTACCCGCCAGTATCAAGATACGATTCCAAACTCTCCATTCCTAGTTATGTACGTGCAAACACTAGGCTAAAAATTCCTAGTCTAATTGTAAGTTCTAATCCTAAGATACAACACTATCGAGATTATATAAAGTTACCAAGATATGCCACTCAAGACTAAAGGCTTTAAACGTACTACAAAAATACAGAACAGTGCTCTAAGCTACTATGAAATACAACACAAGGGAACAAGTCCTGAAAATTTCATGGCCAGGATAGACACAAGCACAAACCCGATTTATAGGTTATACTTTTAAGTAAAAAGGCCAACAGAGAAAACAGCCTTGAATAAAAAAATCATTAGGGAATGATTTAATTTCATACTCAACATGTGTATGCATACTTACGTATAGTGCGTATAACTTTTTGCCCATAAAATTTGACATGTACTTTAGTACATGTTGACATATACATATGTGTGTATGTAAATATAATATATAGATATACAGATACATATATTTAAATACATCTATACTTGTGAGCATCCAAAAAGACAAGTTTGGAAGTATGCGACGAGCAAGTCATGGAGGGAAACATTGATAGCAGATGATATTTCACTGTTTCGACCCAATCTTTGCTTGTACACACTTTCCTCCGCTCGCAAATAACGAGCACTAACTTAAAGTTAGGCAGGGGAGACGTGGGATATGAAAATAAAATAAGGAATTTCGGTTGGAGAAAAAATGCATTAGATATGTAAACCGTAGGCATAAAAATATTTACTTCTGCATACGTGATTAGAATGCTTGCAGTCAAATTTGCACCTTCGGCGTGTAGTAAGCCTTTAAGTACATAGACAAATGTATTACCTTGCAATTGAGCCTGCAGCTTATTACTTGTGTACCCACACTCTGCATTTCTTTTATAGACGTGATTGTGGCTTTTGGGCTACACCTCTCTCCCTTTTTATTTACGCCCATATGTTATTTGCACGTTTATGTCATTACGTAAATGGTCTATTGCTCTCCGCCATTATTGTATTCTGTACTGTACATTATTCACTAGTACGCATCAACATCTTGAACACGATGTAGTAAATTAGCAGTAGTGCGATATTCCCTGAGGGAGTCAAGTGAAAAAATAAGAAGCAGGAGTTACAACAAAGAAACACAATCGGTGGATCATAAAGTGAGAGTTGAGTGGTGAGATATGGATCAGGAAGGAATCTAAAGGTTTAACTTGAGAGAATGTTTGATTCCAAGAGGAGTTTACTAGTGTCTTTCCGTTAGATACACTTTAGCACACACTTGAGTGCACTCCAGTCCCTTTATTATTGTGCACGTACATATTATGACGAAGTAGAAGATTGTACAATAACAAAAATGTTACTTCCCATGGATGTAGGCTTCTTGTATGCCTGGCTTCTCCTGAGAAGAGAGACAAAGCCTTTGTCAGATTTGAAGGAATATCATTCTTGAGATAGCTTTTATTTCCTTCTCTAAAAGCTTCTCTTCTCCATCCGCCAAGAAGCAGATGGAAAGGGGAAAAGTCATAAATTGCAACAAAATCACCGGACTTATCAACTCACGATCATAGCAAGCCTGCTCTATAAAATGCAACTGACCCTTAATAGCAACTGAATCATTTCGCTAAGCCCGAGTTTCTCATACAGTTGTTTCCTCGAGAACTCTCTCCCATCGCAGCAGGTAAGGCCGCATCAAACTATATTGCCCGCCCGTTCCCAGGGTACAGAAAATGAGGAGTGATCTGAAAATTCTGATATAGATTCTTACGCGAATATAATGCAGTAGATTTCCTCTGCATCAAAAGCATTGCCGTAGAGATTGCTTGACCTAAAGTACGAAAGCAGCTAAAGTATAAAAACTGCAGTGACGTACAAAAAACGGGCATTGCTGTTGAATAAATACGGAAAAGAACGATTGTGTATTGAAAACTATCGAAAATTCCTTCCGCAGTAGCCTACATAAGCTACACACGGGTTGATTTTACCAAGGTGAATTCTCACAGAGCACATACAACATTCTGATTTGCCATTAAATCTTCTCAACCGGAATAACCTTCTGACAGGCTGAGTTAAATGGCTCAAGAGTTACAACTAGTTACAGTTGTTACAACAATATTTCTCTGCACTTTATTGACCTAGCGCTTCATATAGAGATGAAAAATGGCAACAGAAGTCCAGAATGTGCTAGAAAAACAGGCTAATCGTCTAAATTAATTTATACACTAAACATCCTCGAAGTTACTGTCGTATTTTATTCTCAATCGCTACACCGATTCTCAAGCTCTACAAATTTCAAACACTCAAGCTCCTCTGAAACACTCTAGCTTCATCAATTCTGAAATGCTCTATAGCTTCACCAATTCTGGAATTTCGCGTTACTTTTCAACAATTTTGGAATAGTCTACAGGACTTTACTACGAACCCGTAATAATTCCCAGATTCATTATTTTTCGACTCGTACATACCTGCAAGCATTGTCCTAAGTTAAAGTTGTATTGAATACCCCAACGTACTAACCAGCAGCACAGATTGTTTTTAACGGTAACCAAAACCGTTTCTTCATGGCACTAGAACAGCATTTGATATACAGTGGATAATCCCAGGAATTTATTTTGAGATGCATATGCATGGGAGAAAATAACCAAAGAGTAATGCCGAGCCCTCAAAAATTATATTGCTTTACACTGTATGGCCGCAAGGCGTAGGATTGAATCTGATGATAAAGTGTAAAGTACTTATATGTGGAGGGTAAATACACGAGGAAAGTAACCTAGTGTGAACCACGACCACAATTTTGTCACCGAAATCAAGCCGGTAAAATGTGTTGAAAGCCTTTTGGTTCAACATACAAACACTATTCAAGCTTGCCAACACATTAACATAAATATGCTTCGGCCTTTTGTATGCTTGCTATACGCGCGGACCTTGATGTACTTACATGCTCACATCTTTTTTATATTTTATTACCTCAGACCTGCTCTATATATTTTATATCCTCAGTCCTTACTTATGAACGTATATTATGTATGCTCAGCCCTTACTTAGCTCAGACCCTTCCTATATACAGATTTTATATATGTAGGTGTATGTGCTGCCCTTTCCTTTCGCACGTGTTTTATATGGAACAGTTTCTCATGTGTATTATATGCTCAGGTCGGTCGTATCTGTTTTATACTCTGTCCATTCTCATGCGTTATATATGTTCAGACCTTTCAGGTACATTCTCCACGATTATCTCTTTCTCGTGCATTTTATGTATACCTCGTAGTATATATGCTCAGCGGTCCATCACTATAAACTTTATATGGAGCCTATTCTCGTTTTTAAGGGCGGCGTCAGCGACACTCATAAAATGACCTTTGTCCGTACGTCTGGCGACAGGATATCTCTCGAAAGCATAGACCGATTGCAACCAAATGTTTGTGTACAAATTCTTTGGGTCACAAGTAAGATCGATATTGAAAAAATCGGTCAAAATCGACTCAGTGGCTTTTTGGAAAAAAATTATTAAAATTTTAAATTTTACTCAATAACTCCTAAAAGAGCAACGGGATTTCAACCAAAGTTTTTTTTAGATATTTCTGGGAATACTATTAAGCTGTGTATCAAAATTGCTCAAAATCGGTTCAGTAGTTTGATTGAAAAAAAAATCTCAATTTTAATATAATGTTTAATAGGTACGTATAAAAATCATCGCTTCGCGATAATTTGGGGCTTGCGCGAAGGGGCGGCGTCAGCGCTCGGCGTTATTTTGGTAAATTTCGACACACATCTTATAAGGTTTCCCAGAACCATCTAAAAAAACTTTGGTTGAAATCCCTTCGCCTGTTCAAGAGTTGTTGAGTAAATCTAAAATTTCAAAATTTTGATAATTTTTTTCAAAAATACTACTGGACCAATTTTACGCAATTTCAATGATGGGCGCTGACGCCGCCCCTAAAAACTCTTGAAACAATATAGGGAATACAGCCATACTTTTTAGACATACTCTTAGGACAATTATCAACACACTTTTCAAATTTTGTTGAAATCGACTGTGTAGTTTTTTAAAAGAAAATATCAGAATCTGGAAGTTGGTAATTTTATTTGCGATTTCTACGATAACTCTTATATAAACAAATACTAAAATTAAATAGTTTAGAGGCGGTCCCAGCGCCGCTATTAAAATTCTATTTGTCCGTACGTCCGTCGACAGCGTATCTCATATGTATCATTAACAAAGGTAGGTTTATCACTTTGTAGAAAATAATAATTTATTCGTAATTATCAGAACAACGATTCGAGCAACTGCTCTTCATCAGGTTCAAAATGGTTATGACAGCATATATCAAGAACGTATAGACGCGTTGCAATAAAACATATTCATAGTTCGGTAATGCAGCGCTTTAAAATAAGTGTATTACATAACTTTGTGTCTATGTCCCCTCTGGGAAATAACCCTGAGCGCTGACCCCGCCCCTTCGCGTAAGCCCCAAATTATCGCGAAGTGATGATTTTTGTTTGTACGCTCGCTGAGTTTTTTCTCATGTATTTTATACGCACTGTCACCGTCCTTCCTCATGTGCGTTATATTCTCCTACTTTTTCAAGTGCGTTTTTCTCGAGCGTTCCTCGTATATACGATGTAAGCTCAGGCATTCTAAATCCTGGTGATTTACTCCATATCGTCTTATCTATTGTTCAACTTCTACAAAAAACAGACTCATCGAAAACAATCGGCTACACAAAATCTGTTCATCAGGATGAACACGACAATACAAGGAAAGTTCATTACAGTACACACGTAGTATAAGTGTGTGCCACCGTTCGAATATGTTTTCGATGGACGTGGTCACGCTCTCGCACTTTAGACGTGTACTTGGAGAAATAGAGCATATAAACTAGTTATTGTGCAACAAAAGATGACACTGATTCTTCCAGAACTACCGATACATGTACAAAAAATGGAAAAATCACCTATGCAAACTATCATGAATAGACAGCACAACACTATCAAATTCTCTAGGTTTTTTAGACTTTGTCACATTAAGTTTTCTATGCATGAAAATAATATCATAAAAGGGTGGTAAGTATCTTCAGTACAAAGTTGCCGTGATTAAAAGATCGAAGTATGGCACACTTAAATATTGACTTTAGTAAAAGTAAAACGAAATAATTTGCAGATTTGAAAAGGCAGTCTTTTCTGGTTATGGATAAAGAAATACTATGAGCGGATGTAAGAACTGGAAAATGGAGTGATAAAACCTGAACAAATATTCTTTACCATTCACTTAGTGTAAACATAGTAAGACAGTATGTATATAGTGAGACAGGAATTCTGAGAAAGAAAGGAAGATAGAAAGTTGATTCAATAGCTATTGAAGGGAAGTAGGAGCACAAGAAGAAAAAGGAAGTCCGTAAAAGGATCGGAAGAGTGAAGTGCGAGTGAGAGCGGGTTTCGCAACCCGATTCTTGCTCTAGTTCATTTAGCAGTAAGAAAGGGAAGGGATCTGACCGAATAAAAGTGTTAGAAATGTATGCAGAGAAACCTGAATCCTAACCTCACACCTACTTTCCCTCAGGAGCAGCGGTGGCTTACCCATAAGTTTCTCCCTCCTCTTTACATTTTTGTATATGGCTAAGGAAACTAAAAAGAAATCAAACAAGAAGAATTTATCCTTCACAGAAATTGCTAAGTGCAAAAAGTTTACAGAATGAAAGTACCCACATTCAAGTTAATAACATCATGAGTATTTCTTCTTTCTCTCTCATTCCTTCCCTTCTTTAGATTTCCCTTCTCCATTCGCAGTTCCTTCTCTCTCTCTCTCTTTCTCCAGTCCTCCATCACAAGTAACTTACTTCATCCACTTTTGAGTTTTCGCCTTAACAATAGAGCCTTGATTCCAAGCACAACACTTGTTACCTGTACACAAGCTCCACTGACAAATCGGTGCCTGGGCCTTTCTCTTGCAATTTTTAGGTAATTTTCGCTTGCGGTTTGAGGGTTGAAAGTTACTCAAATGGCTCAAGGATACATTTCTGGTTCCAAGTCTCGGAGAATAAACCATTTTGTTGACAGTTGTGGGAATAAATACATTGTAACAACATAGAAGGGAAATATTTCTATACCGGGAGTACAACATATACTTACATGTACACTTTTTATATGAATATACCGTGGTTTTCCAGATTGAAGTACTTCTGATGCGGTTTCTGGCATCAAACAATTCCATACAAACCGCTCAGGAATAAGAGAGTTTCTATATACAACTACACATAGCGCTGCGATACATATATGGTACACATAACGATTTCAGAAATGTAACATTTTTACACGCTTTCAGAAGTAAAACATTGCTGTATGATGCCAACAAGTATAAAAAAGTTCCGTACAGATTTGCGAGTGGAAGTTTTTTGAGGTTTCAAAAAAAGCATTTCCCTAGAACTGCCTTAATATAAATGTTTCCTCTAAATATAAAAGTAACTACCATCTTCTAAGTAGCTATGTATCCAGCTACGCATTTCACACAGCCCCTATCACAACTACTTGAACTTATTTTAATTGGATTTTGTTTAAATATTTATCATGGAAGATTCCAATAGATACTTGATCTATCTAAGGTATTACATATGAATTTGGTTCCCATAAAATATTTTCAGAGTATATCTAAATCGTAAGAATAACATTGCTATATGGACGTGACTGCATAGTTAAAAACACAGGCAGTATAATTCACGACTGATTTAGTAAATACATATTGTGGGATTCGGGTATATTCCAACAGAAGTGTGTACAAAACCCTCGAATATGGTAAATTATTTGGACTTAAATACTCTGCAAGCAGCACTTACTTGCAATTATCAACTCAATCTGTATTCTTCTGCGGCCAATGCCGTAGCGCCTTTATGGGGAGAATCATTCGTTTCAAATTTATACGATCAATGTCGTAAATAAGAATTATTGTTATTGGCGAGCACAAAACATACCATCACACTACGTTTGATTTGCTACAAGCGGACCTAGCATTCTACGACACACATTTTACAGTTTGCATACAAACGACGAGTTATCTCGCAGGCACTGGGGCTCGGACGAATGCAGGGTTCCTTATAGAAACATTTCAGTGTGTGGGGATGTTAAGGCAGATTGTAGCAGTAACACTTTAGTGTTGGGATTCCAAATTTCCTAGCACTTCTAATGTGCATCTCAATGTTGTAGGATTTTAGTATGGATTCGAAAACTGAGCATTTGAGTGAGGATACCAACATACTCAGCTTTTAGTGGGGATACTAACCTCGGCTTATTTTAGTGGAATACCTACCTGGTATCATTTCAGTAAGCATTTGTAACCCGAAATCATTTTCATGACAATAATTCATATTTTTACGCCACACAAATACAATGGGAAAAAGAATATAATATGCAAAAGGACCATCCAACAACAAACAACGTTATCGTCCACACAAATATTTTACTTTATAACCTAAACCACGAGCACATTCATGGTTTTTATCCAGCCCGTTTCCATTTTCTAGGAGTTTCAACAAGTGAAGAGTATCAGGCAGTTGATGTATCCTATAACCACATGGAAAATGTATAATATAAGGTCTTCTCAATTTCACAAGCTTAAACAGTTCTTACTTTATTTGTGAATGAATACATTCAAGTACTTACAACATGAATAGTTTGAACTATACGCAGCAATCTGAAAAAATTGCGACAAGATGAGGGATTGCTGGGATACCTTTATACTCAAACACTGTCCGTCGATAAATTGTAAGGGGCATCAAAATTCCTCCTATCTCTTCCACTGTCAAATGTCCCCTCATATTTTCAATGAAAGATGCATGACTACGCCTGAACGGTCTCTTTAAGGATTTTTAAATGGATATTCACGGCTATCTGGACGTCTTGCTTGGCATGGGCCTACAAAGTGTCTCAGTTAATGTTTTCCTACTACAATAGCCACCAGTTGGAGAGGAACTCTCATCCCATCAATTACGGATTCAAAGGAAACGGTTTTCCTTTAAGTTATAGCCTGGTAACTCAACAGCCTTTCGGTCTTTAACTGCAGCATGCAAGCCATCCTGCTTTCTAAAGAACTTATCCATCACTTTGGCACAGTCAATAAGGAGGGCTACAATAATGTTGTTAGTAGTCAGCAAAATAAATAGTTCACATACATAAACAATTCGTCTTCCTTTACATCCCTCCCTAAACATCACTTCCTTGGAATTTTAACTCACAGATATTCATTACACCCTAATCTGTGCCTTCTCATGGACATTTAGCTAGGCTTACTATCCAAGCTAAACGTTTGGTGTCCTGCTCATACTTTATCCGACTATATAATAAAGCTATTTCATCTATCCTCTTATATTCTGATGTATGCTATGGCAGTTGTGTTCTATCATGCTATAAGTTATGCATTAATATAATAACATAAGTACGTCATGTTACCCTACACACGAAACAGTGTTCAACTTAGAAATGTTTCAGCTTATAGAACCTGTGGCTATTACAGAGCGTCCAGGGGAAAGATTGCACAATTCGTTTTCAAGAAGATGGAATGTAGGGAGGAAGCCAGAAAAAAGGTGCAAAATTTTATCTTTCCATTACAGACACAGTTGCCGGAAATGAAGAGCCACATGTGCGCATATTATTGATGTGTTCATGAGAATCCCTCCATTGCAAGTATTATGTTACTAGTAGCCCTGCGATATTTAAGCTACACACTCAACGATGCTCACTGTGGTATGTATGTATGTATGTATAGATACTGCAAGCTAGCTTCGTTACGACACCCAATTCAGATCACCTTGAAACGAAGCATTTGCGGCCAAAGACGGAAACCACTTAAACAGAAATTATTATCTTACGATAAAAGTGATTAATGCATCTAAAAACTAAATGGTTGTATCTAATTTCCTATGCGATGCGAACCGATTAATTTTGTCTGTTGCTGTGCGATATTAAACGAATACTTGCGTCCATTCCTGGGTGATACAAAACGTTGTACCTATACTTGCCTACGACACAAATATATTATTGCTACTTAATCCTTGCCGATACGAAACGATTTATTATATTTAACTTCTCATTAAAGGAAAACATCAGTTGTTTGTAGTTCCGTGCTAAAAAATAGCATCTAGAATTCCCTAACTTCAACCTTTGCATTTATTGGGCAAGCCCAGTTTTGCACAATGTTTACTCATCCCATTGGAATGTTTTTTATAAAGCGAAAACCGAAATGAATTTAATTAAAATTCCCGTCATACTTCCTTACGCCCGCTGATAAGCCCGCCTATACTTCCCCACGTAGATCTGCTAATGATCCCAACATGCCAATATATGTACACATACGCATTTTACCATAATACGTACCTCCCGAGAAGTGGTCCCCTCTAGCCACATAATTCGGAATGGTAGATAATGTTGATTGCAAGCTTGTGCAAGATTGCAGATTTGTACAATTCCAGGATTTCACCAAAATATTATGAATTTCACAGCGGTTAGTAATTATAGTGGAATTCTAATCAAGTTTCAAAAAGGGGCGTTACAAGCTTGTAGTGCCATTACAGCAACTTGAGATGTAGTCACCAGAGTTATGGATAAACGTATGTATGTACGACGGATCAGTGTGTGTTTGTGTGTGTAATCCTGTACATACACTTAAATGTCGGCGTAGGTATGTTACGTTTATTAAGTACTTCTATAAAATTGTAAGGCTAAAGCAAGGCTTTGGCCTTGATTTGGCTTACAATACAAGACACTGGATTAGTAGTGTTGGAAAGACCTGTAAAAGGAGGAGAAGTGGCATCGGAAATTGTTTTGGTAACACTAAAAACCTTGTATGCTGCTTGAGTAACGGCATTATAGAACAAGACTTTTGCATTTAGGGCGGAAATTCGGCATCCCGATAAATTGTGATCATGTTTGAAGAAAAAATATGAACAATATCCTCTTATATTGCCATGAGTTAAGGTCACGACGGGAAGCTGTCGAGAGTGCCAGCCAATCCTTGTCCAGTAAATGCTGGACAATTTCCTCAATCGAATTTTCACCAAAGGAAATAACATTCAAGACAAAACGGACGCAAGAGCGGCTATCTGAACACTCTGAAATAATAATAATAAGTTTAATATCGCTACTCTCTCTCTTTCTCCTCGTGGGTATTTAGATGTAAAGTTTCGGCTGACTGCACTTCAGCCCTCCGTTTGCCTCATTTTTGGACTTCTGTCTCCTCTCATAAATACATCGTTATCCTTGTCCTACAATTTGCCCATCATACTTATTGATTCTATTCTCTAAGGCAAGACAGCTGGAAGCAATATTAGAAAGCGAGGGAGGGAAAGGAAGACAGAGAGCGGGGTAGAAACAGACAGAAAGAGAAAGGAAGGGCAGAAGAACACGAGGAATACAGCAGTAGGTTATACGAAGGTCCTAAATTCCTGAAAATATAGCTTCTCGTATAAAATAACGTTTTTCAACTTTTTTTCAAAATAAACACAATTGTCTTTTGAAAGTCTGGAGTACAGAGGCTGGTCTATCTGACCCATTCACGTTCCATACATCAATTTAAGAAAAACGGAGCGGACGGGTTAAGAGAAATGGACGCTATATACCTTCCAAGTGGTTTGTAGAGAGACTCCCTCCTTTGTTACAACGACTGGCTGGAGGATGGTTGACCAATTTCATTCTCTAACTCAATTCATTACTCTTATTGTACTGCCAAGAAAGCAGAGGAGTGTAGAGAGAAAGAAAAGAGCCGCAATGTTTCTTGTGAATGTTCTTACGCATCTCTTAGCTTATACTCTGAAACTTACTAAATGTATCTACGCTATATGGTATGTTTAACTATCTAGATTGGTGTAGCGTGCGTTTTATTATATGAGGATGTATTTACATTGTACATGTTATTACACAAACCAACCATCAGAGTTCTTTTCCTTGTTCATGAAACTATCCACGCAGACATAAAATACTTTCAATTTCATAAAAAGACAAGGACGCACACCACGGCAAGGGAATTCCATCCCAATAGCTACAAAGCTATACGTGGGGAGTACGGGAGGAATTCATTCAGGCACAAAACTCAATGAATAAATCAATGTGATTCTCACTTTGGAAACGGTGCCTTATCGGTGTAGTCCATGTTTTCAGTTCTGAATATTCCGTTGTGGTATAGCATTTTCATACAAGTAATATCGTCTTACTCGAACGAGCCACTTTCGGTGAAAGCAAGAGCTGTATAAAGATGTCTGTAACTTTTTCAAGCCATGTATTTATATTTGTGTCCAAGTAATTGAGTTCATAGCTGTATCAAGGTATCTGTATTCATATCAGTAACTACTAGATGTTTGTGTCAAAGCATATAATTGTATCACGGCGACTGCATTTATAGTTGTTATAATGTATATTCATTTTTATTTGTAACAACGTATCACACACTTATACGTGCATCTAGGTATCTGTATTTGTATGCACATCTATCTTGTATATGTATCTAGGCATCTATCTGTATCAAGGTATTGTCTGCCATGTTCCCTGATTAAATAAATAGCTGGGTATATTGTACACCTTTCGCTGGACAGAGATGCTCGAAAGCAGGTTAAAAACTGCCTCAGGCAGTCAGTTCATATCCGCCGTCCGCATTTGGAAAACTGAGCACGTATGTACGTAGCATTGTATATACAGACAGGAACACGGCACACTATAAATTACACAACATATCAGGTACCGCGACATATATTAATGATATTGTATATGTACATTAAGTAATCACTGCATAAGTAGCTTAAGAAATAATATTGAAATACAATTCTTTGGGATGATCTCATAAGCCGGAACAACGAACACATTTATATACTTAACCAAAAACTGTCTTCTGGCTTTAGACACTCAAATGATTTTATCCCTTTGAACTTCGCCAAGAACTGGTAAATTATATTTGGAAGAAATTGTACGTTCCATTTTGCCTGTATCTTACGCATTTATTCCCGACATCATACCTTATGGGCGTGTTGCAACTTTTAATTACTCCAGGAACCTCATGCATCCGATACATAAATTACAGATCTTAAATTGATTATTATAATGACAGCAAAAAATTGGGAGGGTGGGGGGGTTTGAAAACTAGAGTAAGGTCAAATGTAGGAAATGGTGAATACTTATATATCACACAGGCTCGTCTTCTATATTTAACTATGTATAGATACTAAGCTGCGGACACTGTATTATGTGCGAGTACGGAGGTGCCATCAGTGAATTCCCAAAAAGTATTTCACATGTGAAGGGCTCCAAGAGAAGTAGGTACAGTTCGATAGGAAAGCAAGTCTAGCGTGTTATAGTGAAAGCAATAAGTATAATCAATGCAACAAATTCTTCATCGAAAGGCTCTTCCATTTTCTTTCGCAAATCTACATCCTCCGAGATGTGCTGGAGACATGAACATATTTTGTGAGTGCAGCATCATGTTAACAAGCTTGTGGAAGTATAGTCAAGTATAGTAACGTGTCAATGTGGATCGAGTCACTGTACTTACACATAGAAAATCATTGCGTTCATGATTTATGCCCACATGGGAATAATGCTTTGGCCATTTTATAAAAAGTGGTCCGGACTTGAGGCTCGAGAGTACTGGAATGGAATAAAGTCGAATGTCCTTGGAATCAGTAAAAAATCTTGTGCATAAAACTATTACGGATTCTGATACAATTTCACATACTGATACTAAATATATACAATACACAATCTAATACACGTATAGAGTATATGCATTAAGGATATATAAATTACAGAGTACACACAGCGTCCGCTCAGATTCACTTTCCCGTCAAATTTGAAGTATTCTAATATATCAATGCAGTCTTTGCACGCGTAAATCCTGCAAAGTGCACATATTGGCACAAACAACATGTGCACGGTGTGATGCTTGAAACGAAGTAATAGTTCTACAAGGGTAGTGTCATATAATTAAAGGTATCAAGTACAACATAGTTTGGAAATCAAACATTGTTCCATGACACTTCAACATTCATAATTAATGTAACAAGTTTGAACAGCTTGGCAAAACATATGTTCCCAAACACTTTGCATCCTCATATTCATATAATTGTATTAATTCATGTAATCTAATTGGAGTCCATTTGCTAATACTGCATGAACGATTAATTACTTGCGTTAGTTCCGTACAAAAAGTACTACAACCACGAGTATGCAAGCTTCCATGTCAAAAAGTTTACATATATCAAAGCATTTTAACATCATTTTAAGGCAACAATGTAACTTATAAAACGTAATAATATACAAAGCTTGGTAGAAGTACTTAGTCACGATCAAAATGTGATTTCAACTGATCAAACCAGTTCACAGTATCGTTGGGGAACCCTTTTAGAGCAAAATTGAGGTGACTAAATCACGTAGTTTCTTCCTTTTGGTTAGGTAAAAACATAAGCAAGTCCTCATGTATGAAGTCTTGCTTGAAAAAGCATTTGGTACGTAAATTGTGAAAGCATGAGGAAAAAGAGGTTCCACATCTCGTTACCAAGTCTACAAGGGTTCTGTCATTAGGGATATGGAGGGAATCGTAAATAAAGGAGATCATAGCTCTTTGAAATATAATGTTGCCGACTTTCAAGTGCGAATAATATATTTATACAAGTCCATGTATGCTCTTACTTTTTCTTATACGCTGTTACCAGGATAAGACGGCAGTGATAGGAGAATCCAGCTGTGACTGAACATACGAGTGGTTGACAACAACCCATCAAAGGCTGCAACAAGGGGGAAAAGAAAGGAAGGAGAAAACTTCCATGTGGAAAAATTCTTCTGACTCTTCTCGTTTGTAGGGAACTTTTACATACGTGAATGCTCCTTATGTTCTTCGCTCCACATATTTCCACAAGTATAGGTACACGAACACATGAGTACAAGACTCCATATATGGAACTACTATAGCTTATGTCTTCTCAGGGAAGCAGAATTCGCGCCACTAAATATGCACTGATAGTGTATAAAAAAGCTTGAAGGAAGTCAACCACAAAGTTGAAGGTTCTTGTTTTCACGCCAGAGAAGAGATAAGAGTAAAATTAAGAGGAGTTTCACAACATACAATTTTCCATCCCATTCAAATGGATGATGATGATGTAAAAAATTGTACATCCTCCTCGTCCTTATTTCCACCAATTTCAGGAGCACAGAATTACGAGTGAACAGAAAAAATAACTCTTATAATTATTTTGTGTGAAATGTATTGAATAATTCACATCTGACTTAAGTTGGCATTACAAAATAAGCAGGAAAGTTTGGTCATCTGCTGCACCATGTAGGTTCGGGATTCCCCTGCTCAAGACGAAAATGTATACATATGTAGTAGTGTGTAGTAGAGAAGAGCGTTATAAGTATTGAATTGTAAATTGTATCTTGTCACTACGCCAGTTGCTATTTTCATTTTTCATAGCACTGCTTTAGAACTTCCTCCGTTGTTTCCTTTCTATCCCATATAGCTCTTTGTATGTCACACTGGAGATCTTCCTGGCGCCTATAACTGCATGTATGATATATGTATTTCCATTACGGCTTCTCAGCTCAGAATGAGTGTACCGTCATAGTAATATGTACCAGGAACAAAAGTACACTACATTTCCTAGTTTTCTCCTCGAATGACTGACTAGCTGGGAGTCAATCTTTTGGTGGATAGATAAAACGAGGATGCAAGCTGAAACAGTGAAAACTCACAAATTTGAAAATAACAATGAAAACATTCGTTCAATGTCCCGAATACAATAAAGCCAGCAAGGCAGAAATGGACTTCTCAATTGACCCCTTCCGCTCTTCTCTCGGGCTTACATGGATGCAGATACTCATATAAGAAGCATATGTATACCCGGATAATATATAGACAAGGCAGACCAATACTAAAACAACTATACCGATGCCACGACGACTACACCGGGTCTACAGACATACATTGAAGCAAAGACGACTATTTTAATGTAATACAGAAACGCGTACTGACATAACGATATCTATTCTCATATGTAGTCCAGATAAACATTCCAGTGCAAAGATACGTGCTCCAATGCAACAAATACATTCAAGCCTAAATAAAGACACTCCGGCCAGGACAATTATACGACAATAACATACACATTCCTTCGTGATTAACATAAGGAAACTGCCAACTCTCATGAAGACAACACATGCTCCAATGAACATGTCCCATAATTTTAACTGTAAACAATCAAAATGGGCTCAGTTTCGATAAATAATAACAAACATTATGGACCATTTTAAAGTTTCGTCGTTCCGCGTTTCCGCGAACCTCTGCATGATTCACTCAGTGATTTCCCTTTATACGACTCCAGTCCGTGAAGCGAAGTTTGTCAGCATGACCAAGGCTTTTGGTGAATTCGGAAGGCATTGATGTGTGGGGGGGCAACAACGGAAGAACTAAAGATAGAATGACATTGGGACTAAAATAGTATTTAATTTGCTACGGTAGTAATTTACAATGTTTGTTCTGATAACTTCTCAGTAAATAATCTTTTTTGCAAGCTAGCACCGTTATTTGGCTAAACCCCGCCTGGAGTACTCAACTATTTTAGTTAAATTCAAATTCGGGATTTATATTCCAATTCCAATGGCCTAAGCCCTTGCAGAGTCGATCTAGTTTAGTTGACTGGATTTGGCGGCGTCAAACCCCTTCTTTACATTACATGTGTGCTTAGGAGTATCCATGGTAAATTTACATGGATAAATCTACATTACTGTCGAGAGCGGTTCGTAAAGCATATTATGTTACGTGTATGGGAACGTCTTACAAAGTTTGCTTTCCTGGACTCTCTCTCTCTCCCATCAGAGAATCCCACAGAGTAACAAACATTACAATTCATAGCATATAGGGAAAGTAAATTCAGATAGGATCGAAGTCTCTTGGAAAAACAGCATTTATTATTCAGAGCGTAGGTGCATCAGGAAGTCAGGCTACTGTGAGTTCAGCATAGCTAAACACCGTGCGACTGGAGTCAACGCCATTGAAATAAGGCACACATACATGATTCCTTGAGCTATGAGATAAAATTAAAATCAGTTCGTTGCCATGCAATTCATCAGCAGAGTGTTTTCTATTTTATTAGTTTCAGTTAGCGCAAATCTGTAGACAGAACTCAGGACTTGGTGATAAATCACTTGGAAGACATCCTCTCGAAGTACTATATATGATACAACCGTGTATAGCAAAGACATACTTATGGGACAGGTAGGATTTAGATAATTTGAAACGTTCCTTCAGGAGAAATATTTCATAGCTACCTAGCATATTTATAGCGTAAAACCATATAGATTTATACTTAAGAGCTCTCCGAATAATTACTGTTCCCAAGTATTAGAAGTGAAGTTGTAAATGATTTTACAAAGACTTGCCAACTAATTTGTTGCCTTATCCCACCAATTAAAGTCACTTTGGATGTCCTCCTTTTTGAATTCATTTCATATTCTCCTCCCTATCCAGGGAAACAGTGTGTTCTGTCATTAGTTCCCGTAATTAATACAAACAGTGGGCGTGGAATTGAGAGGCTCGGAACATGTCCTAGTACAAAGCAAACTTCTCCCTGAGGCATATTCAAACGGTAAATCAAAGTTGTAATCCTCATAAGCACGCCAACAGAGAACACCATGTGCTTCGTATTCCATTCGTTTGTATACGGAAATGCCGATTAGGTATCTGCAAATGAACTGGCAAGGTGACTGGCAACAGAGATGTCAAGAATTGTTCAGAAGAGCATGAACTAAAATGCATAGTCAAGGCAGGAACTGCCACCTCTATTTGTAATCTTACCATGACAATCTCCTTTATATGAGGAAAGGATTTTCAACCAAATCCTGGCTTTTAGCAATATGTAACACTTGGAAAACAATAAGGGAATGGACTGAAACCGGAGGGAAAAGTAGCTTCCACCATTGTATTTATACATTCAAGGAACGCTGTTCCAGGGTGCTTGTTCAGGCACACAGAAGCAATTCCAGAAGTATGAAGCCTGTATTTAGCATATGAAGCTATATGTATACAAAACTATTTAGTATTATCAAGATACAGAACGTTTCAGGAATTAAGAAGCTATAGACCATATCAGGTATTTCGCAACTGCATATAGGTACGTAAACCAAAAGCTACGGAGCGCACATAATAATACTACACAAAAGCTTCATAGCTCACATTTAAGGAAGCTTTAGAAAATAAATGCAAAATCTTGTGAAGGTACCGAAACGAAGTGATAGTCCATCTTAACTTTCACTTTTTTACCAAAGCGTAGATAAATCCCAGCAACAGCGAAAATTTCACGAACGCGCCAGCAAGAAAAATGAACTTGTCTTTCTCGGCCTGTAATAAAAGCGGAGAGCTTTCATACTTTCATCCTATAATTACATGGGAAAAGTATATATGACAAACTTGAATCTCCCTTCCGCCTGACATAAATACCCGGATTATTCATTCTATTCTTATGAAAACTGCCGCTTTCACATAGCTTCTCCCTCGTATTTCCACGCACATCCGTCCGCCGTTTGTCAATTACACCCTTGACAGGGCAGGCAGAGTTCAAATTAATACTTTGCGAAAAAATTACATAATTTTCTTCGAAGGATGTTTAACCGTCACTCTTTAATAAAGCAGCTGCATGGAACTATGTATTAAAGCCTTTGCTCAGTTCAAAAAGGTATATAACTAAAGAATACAATGGAGATTGCAAGAATACTGCATGACTGTCATAATTAAATGATACAATAGATGGAAATGATAGGCTCGTGATAATTAAATGATACAGATGGCGAAGACAATGTTCCAGTTGTGATAACGATACACGTTAATGCCAACACTGAAACTGTTATAGACCTAAATGAAGAGGTTTAAATTTATGATATTAGGGCCGTAAACCTTGAAAATTGTGATATCTTTATACAAAAGTGTTAAAACTGGAGTAGATATAGATATGTAAAACCGTTAGAATTTAGGATAGATGTGTGTGTACAAGCGTTGGAAAAATGCAAGCTCATTTACAATTATCAAATTCCAAGGGAGGAATTTTACAAAGGAAAAGGACAATTTGTCCACCGGGAAACCTTGTCTTCCTTAATTTAACTTGCAGAAAAGGATGCAAGGGACCTCTTTCTCCTGGACAACCACTATCTTGGAGGAATGGAATATCCATTCATGTAATACAAGTGTACATATAGATATAACATATATTACACATACATACACAAATGCATACATGTACATGCATACGTATATAATATGTTTAAGTAATGAAAACCCACTTCCACAAAAAAAGCCGGTTTCTCGCGTTGTAGAGGCCGAAAATATCGATCCCCCATGTGCTTGTGCGACATTATCCACTAATTTGCTTTTTATAGGGAAGAGACAGCAGGGAGGAAAGGAGTCTATTATAAAGAAGATGAGATTTTTCTCCTTCATAATTAATCCATCATTATACACAATTGCATCATACTATAAAACATACTTCAATGTACTTGTTAAAAACGCAATTAAATTTGATGTGTCTGGGTATAAATGAGTTTGTATATGATATTCGTATTTTCATAATACGTATCTACATATTAGTATATGCAAAAATAAATACACACATATATGTACATAAATACATAGAACGTAATACAAAAGTATCCAACATGGTACAACTTTATAACAGTTATAATCGTATTCCGTTTGCAAAGCAGTTTGCTCTGCACAGAATGTCTGACGAGGTAGAATACAAGAATCCATAAATGAAAAGACTTATTATGTGTATCCGGATTCCCCAAGAGACTTGCAAATGTGCATCTGACACTCTTGCCATGATCATAAGTACAATAAAGTTTATCGCAGAAACAAGATTGATTATTACACACTGAATTTAAGTTAATCGCCCTCCCCTGATCCTATTCCTCTTTCTTATTATCCCTATCCATCTTCCTCTCATCGATGGAGAAGGGCTTGAGGCTCAGACGCTAGTCCTCATCAAACACAACGGCGGAGAAAGTAATCATGACATGAGTCTTTCTCAAAATTCATTCTCCCGCGTTGTAATAACAAAAATCCGGCGGTATAACTAAGTCTGTCATTCTTAATTTCTGCTCCTGCTCCCAGATCCCATGTAATCCTTCCTACACGAACAGCATAATCTCTTAGAAAGAGTCCATTATAGCCATAATTACTTCTCCATAACTCCATTATTTTCTGTTGATCATACAAGCTTTTATAACAGAATTTCTGTACTACCACGCTTTATATATTATGAGCTAACGTGATTTGATTGTATGCACTATACGTAGTATAAAAGAAGATAACTGTTGCTGACTTCTACTACTAAAATAAGTTTCCACGAACCAAAGCTCCCTGATTTTCATAAAAATTTAATAACGCGTCAGTTGTATGATCATTTGCGCATCAAATTATGCATTTAATGTTATACATATTCTATTCAAGCCATGCAATTATGTGTATTATGATACGGACGACTTTAGTTACGTCAAACTTTCACTTCTGAAATTGGTGTCAACATTATTAACTTTCGCTATCTCCGTCATATTGTCATATGTATGCTGCAATAAACATGCAAGAGAAAAATCTTCGGCCGGTGAATCCGAAAAATCCGTGAAAATGTTTGAAAAGTTTTTACAAACTCCAGCGATTATATAAATTGAACTATTATTGGCGCTGTTTGTATTTTGAATTAATAATACTATGTGTACATTGCAGCAGGACGACGAAAGCCCACGAGCACAACAATGTCAACAACGTAGACCCTCTCCGACAGAAGCCCCTTCGGATAGAAGACATTCTGCCCGATCAGGACAAAATTTACTATGATAAGATGGTCCCTCCAAAAGAAAATGGTGCGTTAAAAGATTCTGAAAATTATATTCATACCTATATAGATTTGTTGAATATTTTATATACTAAACAATTGTTTTTAAATTGAATCACCAATCAGAAATATTAACCAATGTATTTCTATTGGTCTAGCTGTATAGCATGTATGCAATTTAAGTATAAGTAGTTCGATCAAACTCCATTGACTCTCAGAGTGTCTAGATGTCCTATTTAATTATCTACGAAATTCCCCATATCTCATTTTCTTACGCTAGAGGCTCTATATCAGGGACACGGAAATAGGAAAAATACCAGAAGATGAAATTCACGAATCTGTTTGTTTGCTTGAACCTATAAATCATATGCCCGGAGTAGTACATCTGATGTCTTGTACCCAGGAGTAGAAGCCCTACTACAGGAATTGAATACGCAACCAGGTTATCTAGATATTTGGAAATTGATGGATCTACACGCACAGCAGCCCCATGTGTCTATAATTCGACTCACGGAATAATTCTGTGAGACATGCTTTGCCGACGAGGAGAGTGTATCTATTGGGGAAATGGCATTTTTCAGAACAGTTGCAATTTTTGACAATGATTACTTTTGATGCTACCTCTAATCATTTTCAATTTCCAAGCACAGTCTACAATATCTTATTCATGGTGGATTTGATGAATTTGCTACGTTTCCTAAAGCATTTTGTTATTTCTTTACAAATTGAAAATTATGGAGCAAAAAATGCAAAATAAACACAATTATCTGTTCCAAAATTACTTTTGACTACATCGCAGCTACAACCATTTTCCAAATACAACTCATGCTATAAATACTTTATTTTCATTTTTATGTATTTCATACAGGGAAGCCTACCGTAGTGGATTTCCATGTCACCGTTATGAGCCTAGATTCCATTGATGAGAGCTCCATGGTAAGAATTCTATTTCATGATTTTTTGTCACTTGTGGGCTTGATTTTCCCTTCTGTTCCTATTTTAATTCGTTCAAGCGTGAGTCTTCGACCGCATGTCTTTTATTTATTTTCAATCTAAAATTGCAAACCTAATGGGAATCTACTTGTCTTTTACGATTTTTTATTTTATGAAACACGTGCTCTATAAACAACAAAGTAAATTTGGAACCAATAACTCTGGAATGTTTTAAATCCTCCTGGCCATTTCCTCATATCCTTCTCAAACATTCAGCAAATTCTTTGATTACTTGTGAGTGTTTATAAACATGCGGCTTTTAATATTTAATTGCTTTGAAGATCAGCTCTCTAAATGCCTTCCAAACCATTTTTTAACCACTGACGATGCTGGCTGAATCACATGCATGTGTGATCACTTGAAGTTGAATCAAACTTCCCGTCAATTCTACCTTCTCCCATCAATACCGCACAACATGAATACACTATGTGTAAATAAAATTAACGCCGGCTTTGCATTTCCTCGTGCTCTTTCAATACTGCCGCATTTCATTTCCAGAAAATAAATTCATGATTCCCTATTGCTTCATCATACACTTTCACTGTTATTACTTCATTATAGAAGCTTTATACAAAACAGCTGGGGATTATTTCGATAAAGTAGGAACTACTATAAGGTATAGTATAACGCCAAGTAAAAGAAAGGTTTCCCTAAAATATCTGCATAATATGCACATTTGCAATGGCTGAAGGTCGATGTCTAATGTAATGCACAGCCCATCAGGTTTTCCTTCCGCCTTCAAGCAGTAAGCCTCCAAGTGAAGCAGGATTTAAGCCTCCAATTGTAGCAGGATTTTAAAAGCCTCCCAACTGAACTGAAGCAGTATCTTCAGACGGCTTCCAACACACATGTTGGATTTTCTAGGTTAGCACTTAGTAGTTCCTATACATTGGAGAAAAGCAGTACACAAAGCATGAGTACACTGCTGACAGTAAAGACCACAAAAAAGTATATGACGAGGCTAAAAATGCTGGTGTAAAAAACCTGACACGAAGCTGCTGATGCTGTCTTGTGGAGTTGCCAAAGTCTGCCAGCACCAAAAGTCTGTGAAGTATATGTAGCCAGAGAGAAAGTATCAAGTCTAGCCATACATAAAACACAAAAGCCGTTGGATGTTGGTCACACACCGTACGGTGTAAAAATGGTATGCAAACTAATTCTTTACAGGTACACGGGCGTGTTATGTTTTATTAACATTGTTAGGGCTTGTGCATGAATATTATTATTTCACCGTCTAAAAAGTTATTTTATACCAGAAACAACCAGGCTCTTTCATGAGTCTCTATTTTTATCTTAGAACAAATACGTTGTGTAAAATAACATGCACTTGATTATATAAAACAAACATTGTCAAGTAGGTACATACATACTAGAACTAGAACTCAGGCTCTACCACAAATATTTTACAATTTAACAAAAAGAGCATCTTTTCATATAACAAAAGTTGTTTTTTACCACCAGCAAATCTGTAGTGCGTGGGCGATGTACGTATTTGTCACCCCCGTCAAACACAGGAACCTTATTCAGCAAGTCCCGAAGTATCCCACCGCCCTTCAGTTTTGCCAGGACCAAGGGGAGTAAAATGCTGTCATATCCATTTATCCTAGTTTTCAAAAACTCAAAGACATGTCCAAGGATTAAATTTGGCCATCATCCACCCTTTTAACTTTAGTGGCTCCTAAAACTGACATCAGAAAGGGGAGAGATTTTCAAGAAGAACCTCTATCCATCGTACATGTTTTACCATGAATCATACTTAAAATGTTTGACAATCTTTCCCCCAATTTAACATCGGCCAGGGCAACAAATCAATTGAAACATAACACTACTGAAATATATAGAAGCTTCTTCGAAAGAATCATTATCAACATTCTTTAAAATGGCCTCACCCCTACAACTTTTGTCAAACTCCCTCAGGTTTTGGAAGTAGATTAGCCATGATTCGGCGTTGTCACCACCGCACATAAGCTTTAAACGGAAAATATGTATCCATAAGGACCAATTGTAACAGCTTACACAAGCTTTTCCGGGAGTATTCATTGACAAGCGTGAATGGAAGGAAACATTTCGCTTTATATTCCGCAAAGTGCCAAAGAGTTGTAGAACGTACGTACAAGTTGTTGCTTGTCAGCACTGTTTTTAGCATTTGTTCCAGTTAGCAAATATGACAATGATGAAAATGCAGTTTATTGCAAAATCTATTTGGGGTGGAATTCATTATGAAGTGATCAAAGCTGGGCCGCCGGCGTTGTATTTGTTGTTTGTAACTATCCAGGAAATAGTTAATTTAAACCTTGCTCCGACCTAACAAATTTACGTAGGTGCATGCAAACATCAAAAACCCATTATTTGAATGAGCACGTTTGCAGTTGAAAGGATTTCCATATTGTGGAAAACTAATTGAAGCTGTAATATTAGACGATCAAAACTGACATCCAGTAGATGGTGATTTCATGAGTAAAGGGTGATTTCACTCTCAAGGTGAAGTGGTCACCCACGTGTCTCGGAACCAGCACTACTGTGCAACTTCTGCATACATACTACATTTAATACCATAGACTAAACCATCTTGTAAAAGGATATATACTTTCAGCTGTATGATTTACGTAATGAGTTGGCATGTACAAGGAAATAAACAATATTTCACAATAGTAATACAATCCATCCATATGCACTCCTGCAATAATCTTTTTTAATTTTATTTCTCAAGATCTTCCATCTCTTGAACAGTTCTTTGTGTGTAAACTACACAAAAACATGGTGACATTTGATTGGCTGCATGGGATGACTCTCGCTATGATTTCCAAATGCATTACAAAGTTACCAAATACTTAACCTTTCATTTTGGTTTTGACGTCGAGGTCGTTTAATTCACATCAGGTATCTTCTTGATAGTGACAAGCTAACAGTTTCCACGAAGTCGCTTGACTTGATCGAAACTCATCTGATTCCCTATAAAATATCTTTACGTCTTCCGAATATCTTAAACTGTTGAACTTATCAAACACAAACTTCTAGAGCCACCTAATGATTTTAACGGGAATGAATAACAGACCAAATAAACTGTATGTACATTAATGCCTGCATCAACAAAGTTTAAAAAAATTAGGAGAAAGCAATTCAAGGAACCTGAAGTCATGAACAGATAATTTCAATCGATGATGGCCTATATTAGTGGAAATAAACGGCAAGTTAGGTTAGAGCCATCACTCCTGACAGATGAAAAAGTTCAACCAGGAGGCAAGCTCTATCACAATTAGAAGGTGAATTCATCAGTACAAGAAAAGGAAGGAGAAGTCAAAGGAGGAGGACGGACGAGGAAGTAACTAACAGGACGTAATTATAAAGCGTCAGAACAAATTAGAGGTAAAACATAAAAAGACTATTAGGAGTCTGCGAAAAGGAGAATCTTGGAGTGAGAACAATAAAACCTAATTGAAAGGGAGGGTCTCAGGGGTTTGAGTGGAAAAAACCTACAATCCTTGTAAATAAGCGATTAAACCCCCATTTTTCTTTAGACTTCATACATGTGGGAGTTTAGGGAGAGAGATAAGAGGAGCCAAAGCGAGTCAGCACTCGATCTAGCCTTTCACATTTCAAAAATTCCACTCACTTGTTTGAACTCATCTATGTAATAGGTATATATACTACTATAAAGTTGGTGTCATTCCGTAACGTAAGAAACGCTACAATAACTGTTTTGAACATTAATTAGGTCGCGAAGCCTAAGGCGTCCCGCGAAGCTAAGGTCAAGTTGAGGGCGACGCGCGAAGCGCGTCGCCAACCAGTAGATCGAACGCGCGCGAAGCGCGCGGAGGTCTACTGGTATATAGATATTACTCTACTTTGAGCAATAAAACTATACCTTCCACCTTTATAACCTGCAAATCGTAGATGTAAGTCCAAGAAAATCCCATAACTCTCCTGAAGGTACCAAATATGGCCATAGGCACAGCGAGACAGATAAGTTTGGGGTGAATGATAACAAGGGGAACAACAAGGTTCGCATGAATCAATCGGCTAAAAACGAAACCACATCCTTATAAATTGGAGGCTCGAGCATATAAAGTACATAACCAGAAAGGTTAAGTACATAAGCAGAGATATAAAGTACATCAGCAGAAAAGTGCTAAAGTTTTCTTTACGAACAGAGAAAATAATGGCGAAATGACGGCACTCACCCTACTCAAATTCAGATTTGGTGGGAAACGACAACTCTACCGAAGCATGAACCATGGATGAAAGTTTCATCCATTGTTTACCAACTAACATATGGATCGACTATAAAACATGTACGGAGATCAAGTAGACATAGTAATATAAAAGCATCACTCAATGCTAAATCTATTTGATGTAATCAGGACTGGAAAAATAAAAGATTAAAGAGCAGGGATACTAAATTTCCTTAATTGTTGCATACGATAATATCAGAGTGGATAGATACTTTATGAACATTTTACGTACGTGTTGTCGCTTTCAACTCTTTTTGTGTGATCGAAACATGAGGGCTCCCCAAAAAGCTCAAAAAGTGCCTGCACGTAGCCCACCAAAACTCCAACTTTCTCAATAGAATCCAGATGAGGAGGAACATGTTAAAAATACAATCTTGGCTCTCGTACGTATATAATGCTACCTAAAAACTGAGCCACTACAAAAGCGATGAGAAAGCAGGGTTAGGGAGTGGAGGAACCTACACAAATGCAAGTGCACATGTGTTTGTTTCTGTGGTGAAGAGACTGCCAAAGTAATCGGATCTAACTTAACCAATTTTCAACGCATGCTACGCATAAAGGGTTACACTTTAACATTATTCTTGTTCCTTTCATTTCCTCTTTTATGTAATTCATACAATTCAACGCCGCTCACACCAACTTATTCCACACTTGTGTACACGTGTACACCGTCCTCTCTCCAACATACTCAAAAATTCGAGATTACAGTCAGCACATGGGCTAGAATCGCGAAACCTTGTTCTATAATGCACCTACTTTTGTATCAATAAACCAAACGTTTTTATACTGGAAAATAACCATACAACCTTAATATTTTAAAGCTTATACAAACCATCAGTGCCAGCATGCAATGTACAGAAATATATAACAATTCAGTAGAGTACGGAGTAGAGCTATGTCTGTACAGAGTGCGTTGGTCAGAAGCGTAAGCGTGTTGATTAAATCTAGCCGTAAAATGCAATATAGTAGCCCGGCTGGAACGTCTTGCTTTCAAGCGTCCTCTTAATGCTCTTTTTATTTTTCTTGGCAACGTTTATGATTTTACGAGAGCCTGCTAAAGTGAATTGCGAATATATCTTAAATGACGAGGCTAGTATCTTTAAACAAGATAAGGACAAGAAACAGAAAAACAAGGGAGAATCTTGATCCCACGATAACGTATTAACTAAAAATTCATGTGCTGACTAACAACAAGATGGTCCGTTGGCCCGGTGTACCCCCCTCCCCCCAGCATTATCCCTCGTTTACCGTCTCGCCAGTATCCAAGTAGTGTGTTTATGCTCAGCTTCCTTAGAAGTTTCAACGCATCATCTACCAAATTGCCTGCAGAATCAAACCCTTTGATAATACGATGAGGTTCTGGAAACTTGCCGAATGACTCGGGTCATTCCGTTTGAAGATGTAGCTTCAGAGTGGAGTTTGTGAGAGCGTGACCTACCGATAAATGTCCTTCTTTTGTGTTCAGCCTTACTGAAGAAGGCCATACAATTATAACAACTTCCACTTCAAAATACGTGGCACATTCTTAAATATTATAAATGCTCAGACGTACAAACATGTCTGTTGCAAGGGTTGTACCAAAATATAATTGAAGTTGAGTATATCAAGTGAGTCTACAAGGTAACTGAAATTCTATAATTCTGAGATCAGAAATCAGGATATCACATTATTAAAATATTGCTCCTGGGATTATATTATACGATTACTTTAAGATCTACACCTTACTGATGCGGTAGGTATCAGAACAAACTGATGCGGTAAGAATCAGCTTAAAGTACTTCCACGTGATGCACATCATACTGCAAGAATCAGTTGTAGCAAAAACCAATGGAATTAATAGTAATTCCAAAGAAACGAGTTTATAGTGACGCCGTGTAGTAGACCTAAGTACTGCCGACTCAAACCCAAAGTATAAACCAATGAGCTGAACAGTTGTAGGAGAAAATCGTTAGGAAAACTTCACTCACACCTATCAAAACTTGCTAGATAGTTCCTTGTGCTTTTTCCAACTGTCCCTTTTGGAAGCTGTATTTCAGTTGGAGCAGGCACACGAGGGTGAAAAACAAGGTAGATTCCAGTAGTTACTATATAGGTTGTGCCTAGGAAATCTGGATCCGAACCAATTTTTCCATTTACTTATCAATTTCCCATTTATTGACTCTTATTACTGGCCAAATATCCACCCCCTATAGTGAACATACCTATATGCTTGAAATAGTTTTCAATCCATATATAGTCTTATTATTGGATGTAAAATCCGGGCCGAAGACTGCTGCCAGGGTATTTCGTGACAAGACTGACAAGTTAAGCTGTTTCTAGTAATAAAATATCAGGCTTGACAGCTCGAATAATTTTACGCCCTCGTTGACACCAACATTGCTCACATATCTATATGTACGTCTTCATAGTTACGACATCACATGAATACTTCAGCAAAGTTTACCTAGTACATTTAAGACTTTTGAGCCCTCAAATAGGCATATAATAGTAAGGTTTTTGTGCACCGAAACACTTATAGGATCGACACTTTTGTAACCAACTGAGAATTGAGTTTACTGTGTATGTCGATAATAGGCCAACTACTGAAAAAAGCCGACGCTCGTTGGAAAAAAAAGACTATTCTACTAACAAAATTAATTATATTCAAACTTATATAGTCGTTAGTTTTCTTCATTGGCAACTGGCGGGGGGAGATGACAGAATGAAATATTAGGATTTAAAATTGCTACCTCAGAAACACTGTCACGTTCCTGAACTTGCAATTAGTTCTTACATGAGCAAAGGTTATACACCCTATATAGTAACCTGTCAAACACGAGCTTGATAGATTCGGGTGTTTCAAAATTACATAGTACAACTATGATTGTAGGTATACATTTTGATTTGTGATGTTTTATTTCGTCACGGAGTTTCGGGCCCAAAATGATAAAGGTGCTGGATAAGTACGACTAATAAAAATCGAAGCATGAACAAGCCCTGGGATGTCGACAGAACCGTTGCGTAACCTTTTAAAAAGCTATTTATAAGAAATAAAGAAATGCATCCTTAAGTGCATTCGAATTGCCTACTAGGGGCCAAGACAGAGATGAGCTGCTTGGTTTGCGTTCATCCAAACAATGTAGCCCCGGGAATCGCGCGGGGTATTTGAAGGCAATAAGTCAGCAATAAAGCAAACTACTACTGATTACACTACTATTACCAGCACGAACCTAACTCGTTCGTCGAGTAAATAAAATCTGGAAGCAACCAACACAAAAGAGTCTTTCATGTCAGAAATTCAATGAAGTATTGACACAAAGCAGAGGTTTCTGCGGGAGCAGGAGTGCTACGGAATCAATAAATATACACTTTTTCATCTTCCCACAAACCAACCGAGTGTTGTGAGAAAGTGAAAAACTTGAAATGATTTCAAAGTCTCATAACAAATCTATAGCTACACAATACTACATATCAGAGTCTTGCTAGTTTTTCCAACAAACGAATTGAAAATGTCAAAGAAAATCCGCTTTGAGTATGCATCGGATTCCTGTAATCTCGGATTTGTACGTGTACCGGGGAAAGAATTCGTATGAATACAAGGATTTATATCATATTCTTTTGCATTAATGTTCTAGGAAGTCGTAAAGAAGGGTATGTACATAGGCACGAATATAAACTCCCATTTCTTGCATGGAGCTTGGGAGGGGAATAATTTGGTATTTTTGATTCCATCATTCTAAGCAAAAGTTTGATTAATTGTATGGTACACCGAATTCCCTTCAAGGACTCACATGCTTGTTATTCAGGCGAAAATAATCTACATTTAGTTTATAATAATGTCCGCCCATGACGAAGTTGGAAGGATTTTGCTCAAATTTCCAAGGCTGATGTGGTGTGCGGTTAATGAAAAATAGCTAACAGTACCGGAATGTCACTTGGTAGCAGTAAAATATCGAGGTCATGAATTGGTATTGGACAATCAAAACTTCTTATCGCTTGGGAAATCCTTCGGGGACAATCGAACAGGAGAAATAATTTGGATTTTGAAAGACTGCCTAGTCATACATTATTTTACAGTCCCAGAAATGCAGAGCATTACTCAACAAATAATTCACTTTCAGTTCATTAAACCAACTTTGGACTGAGAGCCATTTGAGTTGTAAAACCATGTGAGAACGAAGGAGTGAAAGGTTGTCGATAGGATCAGCGAAAGCGATAATTGTGGGAGGGAACTTTCCAAAAATAATGTCTTACTCGCATTCGTTAGACAGATATATTTGAAGGAAGTTTTTCCAACATTTTTTGTAACAAATACATATATGAAAGATTAGTTTGATTGGATAAAAACTAGGCAGAATATTTCTTCGGCACACAATATTGTGTGTCCAAATATAATTTTGCTAATCGAAAAAAAATCTCGAGTGTTTCCTCCCCCTCATGCTACATTATATGCGACGAGGTGAGCTTAGAGTAGTACGAACTGCAAATATAACATAATGAGCCAATATTTAATTTTTCATTGCGAACACAACTTGTTTTACTTTAATGAAGCGAATGAGTTTTGTACTTATTCTGAAGGCATTGGAATCCCATTAAAACTTTTACATAACTCTCTACAATTATTACATACATGTTCACAACAGAGCTTGAAAGTCTCATTATATAATAATCATAAAAACATTCGGCGGTGTCATTTCCCAGCAAATGAGCATTACACCCGTACAATACTGCGGTCCCAAGTCTTGTTGAATCATTTATGACTGCCGCGACGGAATAAATACCTAACACTCGAACTTGTTCCTCTAAATGTTAATGTGATGAGTACATGTTCATCTGTTGTCCGTTCTTCCCTCAGTTCGCTCACCCAACACGCTCAACATGATTTGTGGTTGGGGGTTTTCATTGAAACCTGGACTGATTCAGAGTACAACTAAGTTGGGACAAGAGATGAGACAAGAGAATGATGGAGTTTGAGAATGTTATTAGCTCAGCAGCAGCCAACGGTAGATAGTCATGAATATCAACAACACCAGCAAGTACGTATTAATTTTGGAAACAAATCCGCTATTCATTCGAAAGCATTCACGTTTACAAAAGTACCTACTTGGTAAACAGTTCAGGAGACAAATAGTTTCAAGGATTAAAAACTGTTTTGTAGAACTTAGTCCTAAGTCCTAACGGATTTGCTCAAACAGTCGCATAAAACAGAAACAATTAAGAATGCTTGAATTATCCCTACTAACATTATTAGTTTATAGGGGTGTATTATAAATTCACATTTCTTAACACAGTCTAAAACTTTTACATTATACTTACGTATGAGTATTTGTTGTAAATGCTTTGGAATTATAATACAACGTAGTTTGCAAGTACATGAGAACTTACAAGTAAGTAACCTTACGACTGAGTGATCTTTGATATCCGTCCCGGCCTTTGAAATTAGTTTTTTAAGCTTAATTTCATCAAGTTATAACAACTTGTTGTGTGAAATATATAGTTGCTAACTAAGACAAGAACCGAGTCTGACAAGTCCCACAATGCTTGTGAGAAACTTTAAAATCACAATCAGAACAGAGCATGGTGATCTTCTTCATACGCGGTTACTAAAATGATTAAATAATATCTGCAGCAGCTAACGAAGTAAAGTGAGGAAAGTTACAAAGCTGAACATCCCGTCCTCAAACTTGTGGTTCTTTGGAGTTGAAAACGCGTGGGTACCAATCGGTGCACAAAGAGAAGGCAAAATCAGCACATTCAATGAATGTTACGAGTTCCTTAATCTTACTAGTAACCCGTGTTTTATTAGGTACACTCTATACACAGACTATACTAACGATGGAGATAAAGATAAATATTAGAAAGTGTTGGTCAACAAAATGCAAGCAGATATCTAAACAGGTATAGTACATATAATGTACACAGAGGTATATATATACACACAAAATATAGAAATCTGAAAGCTGAATGCAGGGCAAATAAGTTTGCACCAATGCATCCGTATAGGCATGTACCTAAGTACTTGGACCCAATCATATTTGATCTAGTTGAATACGAGCCCAAAGTAAAATAAGTGTAGAGTCCAGCAAAAATATTCAAATTTTGAGCTTTGATGGAGTAAATGTGAAACGTTATAGCTCAAATTATGCGTCAGTAAACACAGGTTTGATTTCCCAGTCAAATTGGCTCCTACCAAAGCACTCAGCAATTACTTGGAATGAAAGACTTGGTTCAAGTACCGAATTTGAATCGACTTTGATCAGTTGGGTAAATTTTGCAGACCTTTACATTTAGGGACACTTTTAGAGGACATCGATACAATAATGGATTATAGACGTGCAAAATATTGCCGGATTTTCGTCAAAATCTACGTCAATGGGTTTTACTTTTTAAACGCCTTGCTGGTCAGGAACACACAAATTGGCTTAAATATTCGTGGTGTATAAAATCAACAAGCAACCTGATCCAAGTGATCCATGTAGGTTCCCTTGTAAAACAGATGTATTCGTAGCTACTATATGTTCATAAATAGTGTTAGTTGAGTCTAAATACGATGCTTGGTTGCATAATAAAGTGTATTATGTAGGTAATATATTTATAAGAGGAGAACTTTATTGATGTATATGGATGAACAGCCAGAATTAGGCTGAGGATGCTTATTGGTTGTCGCCGAGAATGGATTCATTGCAGAGCAAGCATTTTATTCTTATTATATGCCCACATATGAGATGAAACCCATGGATATAAAAACTATGGGTTTGGACTCGATGAAAAGACTGCCTTTTTAATTGATTTGTTACCGGGGACTGCTTGAGAAAGTTCGTTAGAACGGTGGTTGCATCTACTTTCCTCAGAAGCGTCAGGAAGTGTGGTCTGGGTGGATCAAGATACCGTGTACAATAGTCTAAGATCTTTATGTAAACGAGAGAGAAAGTAAGAGAGAAAGTGAGAGAGAAAGGAGAGAAAAATTGAAAACGCGTTGAAAAACAAGATGAAAAAAGTAATACTTAGGTGTGAGTCCAACTATGTACATATGCATGATTTGTTTGAATATTCAAGGAAAAGCATTTAATTTTCCATGGTAGCGGCTGTGCCATTGTAGTATACTAATGGAGCGCCAAATGCTTCTGGCAGTTTCCGTTTTTATCCCTGCAGGAATAGGAAAATGGAACACGTCACCATATTGATTTTGGTTTTCTCAGATATAACATTCTTTGAATTACTAGTGTTTACTGTTCCGACCACTCCATTTGTAACAGTTTTCACTACTAAACAGAATCCACCTTATGGACTGAATCCGATCAAAGCAAACATGTGTGAAGACAAGTGTTGCACTCGAGGTGAGTTATTAAGAAAATACACGTAGGTGTCTATATGGAACTATTATCATCATTTGCTGATATTGCTTTTAGGTGGTTGGAGTTGTTCGTATTTGATTATATATGTAGTAGGTAAGTATGTAGGTGTTTTTATACTTTTTATACAATTTTTTTGTACTTCAACCCACTCACCAAACTCCTTGAATAAGTAATCCCGGCTTAAAGCTTTTGAGTTCCAATCGCTGACGATTACATACTTATCTCACCTATGCTACAATAGTATTAAAATTTGACACTAAAGCATCACTTTCAAGCTGATTATTCGAGCTTCCCCTTCAAACTTTAATACTGTATCTGCAACCCATCACTCGAAAAAAGTTCTTAAACTTGGAGGTCAGTAGGTATAAATTGTAAAAGACTTGGGAATTTCAACGACCGGATATTTCCGTACTGTTCTGTTTCTATTTTCGTGGGTTTGCAAAACTTTATTGAATGGATAACATGTATATAACACGAAGTTCACGTAGTTTTCAAATTATTTTTAGACTGTTTGTGACCTGTGACTTTGCAGACATTCGTAGCAGACATTTTCTTTGGACAGTCCTGGAAGGATGGGAGGTTGAAGATGCCGCAGAACATGACCTCTTACCGCTTGATCCCTGTGAAGTTTCTCGAGGACTTGTGGAGACCAGACAGTTTCTTTAAGGCAAGCATTTATGGATGACCTATCTAGAATTTTTATTGGTGATCATAAAACTTAATCTCGCATTCACAACCTCTTAACATGTTCGTAAGGAGGTCTTTTTTGAACTTGATACTCTGCACTAACCTCTTGCAAACGATCTATCACAAGTCCATATACAGATATTCTATCAACTTAACGACTCCACAAAAAAGCCAACTAACAAACTTTTCTTCAAGTCCCAGAACAAGCTGCATAGTGGGACTTGGAATGCAAATTCTGCTGACATGCAATTTCTTGAAATAAATCTGTTAGTATACTGCAAGTTTATCCATGATCTCATGTTTCTTACATGTCATAAAGTACTACATGTATATATACACATAGGTACGCATTCATCCGCATAGTAGTTCAAGGAATATTCTTTAATAACAATGTAAAACAGACAAAAGATAATTTAATCCTCAATTTTAACCAGCCCCTTGAAAACCAAAGGGCATCATACTAAAAGATAATAACTTGACGTTTCTAAATTTAATTACTCATATAAACTTTCGCTTAGCTTGAGTGAGTCATACACATACATCTCACCATTATTTCCAGTAATATAATGGCAATAAAACTTTTCTCCTTTTTCTTCTGTCAACGCGAACACCTCCATTTATCTTGTTTTTTCGTCAAGATGCTATTATTATTTTTTCGCAATCACATTTTAAGAAACTCTTTTTGCAATATTATGCTTCCTCTCAGGAAATGTACTGGAAAGCAAAGTGGATCGTGTGTTTTACGAAATCTACGATGAGGAATAACTTTTCTCCCGTGCCCGTAAAAGTCTCGTGTACATAGGAAAATATACATTCTATGTTGTATGTATCTTATGGACAACCTGTATCTTCCACATCTAGAAATCTACCTTGTATATCTTAAAAACTACGTCTTCTATCTGAAAACTGTATTTGAAAAAATGTACTCTTTGAAACGATATCTATCTTTGTACATCTGTAAGGAAACTTCCGTTCAAGTCTAATATTATAGAAGATGTATCAAAGTAACTTCCATTATTGCATGTACAGTGCCTGCTCTCCAGACCCATCGATACTGTATGAGGTTTGTGAGCGAGATTAAATGTGCTGTCGTCACCAATTCTGCTACCAAGGATCTTCTAGTATAGAAGATGATGGTGGTGTTCTACGGAGAATCCTTTATAATGCTGTAGCTACTTTTAGATATATGTAAGCGTCTTGCACATAGTAAGTCATACAACAAGTGTAGACCCATAAAACACATACAGCTAAACTTATAGGATCCGTAGCATTATAACAAAGAGTGGTATTGTCATCCAAAAAATGAACTCCATTTTCTCCTTATTTTATTAGAACGCCAAAAAAGTCACATTTCAGGATATGACGATTCCTAATCATTACATTTGGCTCCACGAAGATCGGACTATACTCTACATGGTCAAGTAAGTGAAGATTTGTTAGTAATAGTATGTATATATCATGTATTTTGTGTAGTAACTAAATACTAAATGAGTACATGTTCAATCTCTAAGTTAGCTGACTCAAACTTTTCCCTTTGTATCGCCTCTTGTAACACTTAAGTAATTACATAGCTCTCGATTAAAACTATGTACTATGTATGTATATTACAGTACTTTAAACACTTTATGGAATTTCGAAATCTTGAATACTGAAACCACCCCAAATGTTATATATCACAGTCAATTCTTTGCATGCACATATAATTACATTTCGATGTAATTGACAAAAACAAATGCAAAATTTGCATTTAATTTTGTTGTTCTCAAATGTATTCAATAAGTTATCTATACAAGGAATTAACATATAATTTTTGACTTTACAGATTAACACTACTGCTCTCCTGTGCAATGAATTTCAAAACTTATCCCCATGACACACAGACGTGCATGATGAAAATTGAAAGCTGTAAGTTATTTGCATGTAACTATGCACTTTCTTTATACTATACAGTTAATTTTCACGAACCAATTTTATTACCATCATTTATATTCACTAAAATCTTAAAACTTTTCCCATTCTCCTTCCAAATATTATTAAGATTAATGTTTGCAGGAGCCGCAATACACCTTGATACGTACAGCTACAATAGCATAGCTACACTAACATAGCTTACTGCCTATGTAGTACTAATAAAGCATGAATATTTTTGAAGGCAAGTTCTCGTCCTGATAATTTAGAATACATTCAAGTAACGAGGACTAATTACATATATACACATATATGCTTCTTCGCAACTGTGTAGCGGCTGTTAGCCAGCAAAGATTTTAATTCTCAACATAATAGCGTAGGCCTTCCGACGCATGCATCTGCAGCCTGGAAGATCCATTGCTCTGTTAATCATTTGATTACAGGCTATTTTTTATACATCTATAGATATATACTCCTTTGTATAACCCTGTTGTTGCATATATGAGGAAACAATTTCTAAGAAAATTTATATCTTCACCTTGTCACTTTATACATTTTGTTTCAGACCTGCATTTGTGTGTAGCACTCGTTAGGGGATTATAGAAAAAAGGAAAGAGAGAAAATGATTTATACTCAACCTGTGAAAACTTGTGACTTCTCTCTCCAACGTGTACGGAAAAGATTATATCATTATAGATATATATATACAAGTCTTCATACACATCGACTTTACTTGGAGTCTTTTTCCTATGGCTAATAATGTACATATATTATAATTTTGCAGAGGTCGCGAGGTTGCCGTAGAAATCCTTATTATATTCTACGATACATGCATTGCACGGACGATAACTATAAAATATAAAGTAAGGGTCTTAAACAAAACCTATCCCATATAACAGGTTTTAAATGAATCCATACAGTATGTAAGTATCTATAAACAATTCTGACCTGAGAAGTTACATAAATATCATTGAATAAATATTCGTATATAATATTTGATCAAATGGTTAAGCATGCACTATGCAAAAGTCACTATGTATGTGTACTCCCACTAATCTTCACGTTTCTAAAGTTTTTGATTTATGTGAAATACCTTGGCAAGGAGCGAGGGAAGAGTTTGGGAGCTGATTAACTTTCTATGAAACCGTTTCTGGAATAGCTTTGTAGTGGTAATCATTAAGTAACTACCTATTTACATCTTTTCCAACTTACTTCATCATCTTGGTATATACATCCTGTCTATACCCGTTAAACGCACAATCAAAGTCAGGGATAGGCGAGTGTTTCCTTATGAAAGCTGAATGCTTTTACTCAACACCGCTAAACTTGCATAACTGCATGAACATCCTAACGTTTTGTCGGGTAGCTGCATCCATACGACTTAATAAGGTTATACAATACTTCAATACAGATATACATGCATAGGATATATATTCATACAGAGAGATGTACATACAAAGTACGCCAGCATGTTTTCATTGGGATATGATACGGACAAGCATATACATCCATTTACTATTCCCGACATCCCCAATACTAAACAGTCAATGAAGTTTCTGCAACCTTGTTCGCCTAAGTAGACATACATCCGTAGACGTGCACCGGCCTCGTCATCCGTATTGAAGACCACAAGTGTATCCAAGGAGTTTTGTTTGTGGCCCACGATAGTTTATGGTATATTTAGGTCGGTAAAGAGACTGCAGTCTACCCTAAAGCACCGTCGGGTTGTTAAAGCATGAGAGAAAAGGACAAGAACTTTCAAGCTGTTCGAAGAAAGTCGCAGGATTTATAAAACTGACAGGAGATAGGAAAGGCCCTAGAGAGAGAAGTAGAAAGAGCGAGAATACTGTCGAGCTATTAAAGGATTCCTTCATTTCATGACCATGTAGTTAAAGTTTATGTGTCATAAAGGAAACATTAAGGAATTGTTAATGTTTCACAGTATCGCATACGGTTCAGGATTTGGTTTTCGTCTGGGACCCAAAGCTACCTTTAGATGTGAATGATAAAATTGAGCTTCCTCAACTAGATCTGGTCAGCCATACAACTGGAGATTGCACTCAAGAATACTTGACAGGTATGAATTTTTCTAATATTCACTTTTACCCACACGCTATTTCACATTCTATCCGTTTTTACTCGGACTTTATCTCAGATATTAAAGCTTGACGAGTCAGTCAATCTTCCCAAAACGGTGTAATGAAGGACAATTATTCCACGTGTAGTCTTCGACGGAAATGTTATTTTGTTAATATTTCCTCTCTTAAAGGCATTCCTTTCATCATTATTTTATTTAATTAATTCCATTTCTATGCCTGAAATGCATTAGGCACCTTCAATTTTACCTAAAGAAGCATTAGATATCTCCAATCCTACCTCAAAGAAGCACTAGGTACTTATAATCCTACCTTAAAGAAGAACAATATAGGTACCTACTACCTACAATCATACCTTAAAGAATCAGTTCCCTACAATTCTACCTTAAACACTCATTAGGTACATGCACTCCTAGCTAAAGCAACATTAGATACATATAATGTTATCCAAAGGAGCGTTTGAATACATTGTATGTACATCTTATCACCTAATGCGTTCAAGTCTAAAAACTCGAAACTAAAGGAAAGATGATAATTTTCTGATCCCAATCTATTCTAGTCATTTTCTTCAATAGCAGCATCTTTCTCTGCCAAATTTCCCTAACTGAAACATTTTCGGCAGAAACATTCAGTGAGAACATTAATATTATCTCTGGAGCTTGATTCCACTCTGTTTGATTATACTAATATAAGGCTTCACAAAGTAAGAAGGAAGCTTAAAATTAACACAATTATATATACACATAGTACGTAGACACACAAGGAATACAGTTCGAGTAGTTAAAACACTAACTAAGGGATGCACAGAGTAAAATCGCATTAAGAACCCCTATTTGTTTAAGCTTCCCTTTCATGCTTACATCAGAAATACCAAGGGTCCTACCTAAGTATGCACAGCAATGATGACAGTAACACCACAAAGTAATCTCGTATAGAGCGTGCTTATCTGGGAGGAGAGGAGTACAGGGGAGCCAAAATGGTTACTTTAAAAATAAAATGCAGGATGCTTTCATGTAAATTTGTCCGAGAAGAAAAGTCTTTATAAAAGCTTAACTTTATGAAAGTAATTTAATTTTCTATACAGGGAATTTCACTTGTGTGGAAGTTATTTTCACATTTAAGAGACGATTGGGATACTATTTGTTTCACACCTACGTGCCAACTTGCTTAATTGTGATCATGTCCTGGATATCGTTCTGGATTAAACCGGAAGTGGGTTCTTCTTTTTAATGTTATCGTTTCATTGTAGACATAACCCTTTGCTCAAGTACCATTTTAGAGTAGTACAGTCATCAAAAGAAATGTGAACTACCAGTAGTTTTTTCCATTCCTGTCACTTTCCACAAAATCACATATGTACATATCTAATTATACTTTGTATAATTATATATATGCAGCTACCATTAGTACCTCCCTTAAGTATGTATGTCCCTAATCTTGTGCTTCCAAGTATGTACGCATGCATCGATGTATGTAAGTTCAGGCATCGGAAGTTTTTACAGATTATTCTTTCATTGCAATTCCCAGGCTGTTCCCGCCCGAGTTACTCTAGGTGTAACTTCGCTACTTACGCTTTCCACGCAACATGCAAACTCTCAAAAGGCGCTTCCTCCTGTTTCATATATTAAGGTAAGAGTCAATCATTTGAAAAGCTTCAAATTATTATGTACCAAGAATTTTATATTGCAACTTGCAAGCCATCTTTGAAAAATAATACTATTGTATAGTTAATTCTAAAACTTCTGTCTACATCTACAAAACTTTATCTTGGTTATCCTAAATAAACTGTTTAATCCACGACAATAATCCTATGAATATAAAAATATTGATACGAAAACTTATATTTTGATTCATTCAAATTATTAATACGTTATTTTATTTTCACTACAATATTTCAGGCCATCGACATATTTATGTCCACCTGTACCGTCTTTGTCTTCTCAAGGTACGCAACTTATGTAGTTTTTCAGTTTAAAAGCTAAAAATATTTTGAAATTCAGACCTTCCCTTATATATAGAACTTACGCACCTCCGAAAAGAGTCTCCGCTCATACATAGCAGAAAAAAGGAAACGTGAGACCGTGATTTCAATGATTTAAGGAACGAACTTTATTACACTGGTGTTATTGTAAATGGCCAGGACCAGTAGATATACGCAAACATAGTGTAGAGAACTACTATGAGGCTGAAGAAACTTCAGCTGGGCAAGAGGGTAATGCGGAATCAAAAACTTATTTCAAATGGTCCGCTGACTTTCGTTGGTAAAGTTTTAGAAAAGGCAAAAACTCACAATTACATTGAAAATTGTACATCATAAATCACGGTCTCAGCTTTTTTCCTAAAGTGTGCGCGTATAACTTCCAGGGTACATTGCTCTATGTAAAACATCCACCTGCTTTAAAAAGCATTGTAAACACAAACACCTATCTACATATATATGGTTGCTCTCAAGCGTCTTACACGAGGGATACTCCGTTTGCTTGGTTTACCCCGTTGTGAGGAAGCGTAAACTCAGGTTCTCTAAGGTAGGAATACAAAAACAGGTTGTATAAACAACGGACGGAACTTCAACAAGAAAAAAAATTTATATAATGCCATGATAGCTGCACATTAGGTGTGGCTAAAGTCATTCCGTCATGTGTAACTAACGTTAGTTTAATGTAAGGAAATATACGCACACACAAAAAGTTATACGGGAGTGCAGTATAGTAAAACTTTTTTCCGTGGCAAACTGCAAGATTCAGTGAAACAGTTAGCCGTGAAGAAGATTTTTTCCATATCTTTAGCAAAATTATATTTTTGTACTTGAAGCCTGATGGAGTACGCTATCGTGAATATTTTGATGGGAGATTTTGTTGACTCGGGAGAATCCCTTTTCCAAAGAAGTCTAAGGAATGTGAGAGGTGGAATCACAAGGACTTTCCGTCCTGCAAGACGTCGAACCCCGGTAAGCTTGAAATGGAAATATTCTTTCATTTTATTCTTTTTTCTTTCTCTCCCGTGTCGCATTCATACACTGAAAAAGTAAATTCCTCCAAAAAGTGAAGGTGACATGACCTCATATGTTAAGGAAGGACTTTCAAAAGAATATCGCCATAGTTTCCCGAGGCTTTCAGACAAACCAATCTTGTGTACACCATAGAAATTTTCCACTACCGAAATCACGGTAAATGGTAAAAATTTTCAATATGGAAGCAACAGAAATACCATTTTACCGTGTCGCAGTGACTGCAAAAGAGTCGTGTTTATGATTTCAAAAGAAAAATTGTATGTTGCCGATAAGTTCATCCCAAATTACATTTTAGCATAATGTAGTCCCCCTGCATACACTTCGATAAGGAGAAAGAATCATAATACAATGTGGGGTTTTCCAATATGTTGTGTGCTTCATTTCGTTTATGATAACATTTTTCCTTCTTACTTTCAACGAACTCTTGCCATCCAACTAACATGACATGGTTCTCCAGCTTCGCTGCTCAAGCTATTCATCTCCTGTTGACTGTGTATTTATATCTAGCAAATCAATAAGCCCGACCATGTCTTGGCTTACCTGAAATCATTTTTCACCCCAGGAATCATTTTTCACTTCTGATATCTTTTATTAATCTTGAAGGCATTTTTAATATTGGAATCATTTTTAAATTTTGATAATCCCTTCTTGTATGAACATCGTTGTTCAACATTGACATGATCATGTTTTTTCTTTTATATGGAAGTTATATAGCAATACCGAAATTATTTTAAGTAATCTCATATTTTTCTTACGAGAGGTTTAGGTATGAAGGAGAAATTGCATTGCAAACGATTCAGCTACTTGTAACATTATCCTATGGAAACACATTAACCATATCAACAGGCTGTATGAATTTAACAGTAAACCATGATAACTACTATATATAAGGTTTTATTACATAAATAACATTTGTAAGTTTCGGGATGAAAGCTATGCATAAGGTTAAGGGGATGATGAATATACACAGGATGTGAAAATAGCATATGGTAGACACATGCAAAGAATGACGAGCAACGGGGGAAAGTACTATAGAAATGAAAGAAAGCACAAACGACGAAAAGTAGAAATGATGAAAATACAGAACCAGAAATATAGCAACAAATACATGAAATATATGAAATACGAAAAATAGAAATATATGAAATACGAGAAATAGAAATATATGAAATACGAGAAATAGAAATATATGAAATACGAAAGAAAGTATAAAAAATAATATGGAAAGAAGAAATATGACTGAAAATACACTAGAAATACACGAAATTACAGCAAATATAGAAAGTAAATAAAAATCACAAGAATACAACAAAAAAGTTGAAGGATAGAGCTCAGAAACTACCATCCAGATGGATGAGAAAGGGCAGGAAGCCGTAAAGCACATCCTTGTTAGTAACATGTGGGGATAATATCCGGAAGGCATAACAATAACAAAATACTAAGTTTTCGATACACTGACGCTAACAATAGCAGAGGTGATGGGTGAGCGTCTCGTTAGCCATTGGTATTGGTAATTATCTATTATATCACTCAAGTACCTCAAAAATAGGATGTAACTGTACTGCACATATTAAAAGACATACAAGTACACCATCAGCAACCAGTCAAACTCCTTGGGCATCAATACCCAAACTAACATTAAGTACAGTAGCAAGAGCTGAGACGTCAAGCACACAACACGGAGTTTAGCAATATTTATTTGTGTACGTTGAAAATGCTCCCACAGTCATACACAACAAGATATAACATTGTTAGTAATAACAATTTTTACACAACTAATCGCCGAAATTGGTCTGAACGCTAAAGGCTTCTTCCTTTACTCTGCTCATGCAGAAATACAAACAACAATATTATTTAAGGAAACCAGTAGTGCACAACTTTCATGTTATTGTCACTCTAATTGTAAGGATTGGATGGAAGTCATAAGAAAAAGTGGAGCCTTGTTGAAAAGCAATACTTATCTTATACATGAACCACTAATAAGAATTACCCCCAGTAACTGGCATTGCTGTTGTCCGGAATTACAAATGAGTAGATACTTGTCATCTTTATGGGTAACGTATCCCACATATATTTATTTTCTGGAAGTTTTTTAGGATACAAAACATGACACAAAAAACAAAGTGTGCATTTATTTTTACAAACTTAATATTTCTGGTAGATTACTTTTACTGGATACATGTCAAGAAATTCCCTCAAATGTCATATCATGGAAGTCATTCTAACCAAGATGAAATGGTTATTACATATAAAAAGGATACATGACAATTTCAGAGCTCACATGCAGCCTTCCCTTAAACGTTGAGCCTGACAGATGTTCTTTTGGTGTAAATCAAAATTTTCGGCTGTGTATTTGTGGAAAGGGCAACATGGGATTTTTGCAAAGAATTACAAACTACTGTAGGAATGTACGTCAAATTTTATAACACAAATTGAAGTGCATTCCATAAATATGTATTTTGCTTTACTCTTGGTAGGATTCCAAAAGAAGTAAGTAACAACCTGTAAGTCTTTTACGTCCATATATATCCGAAAGTGCATTATCAAAGACAAGTAAGTACGATAGTAAATCTTCCGACAGCTCACGGAGAATATATAATCTTTTAAAAATTGAGTATTTCCTTCCTTGTAAATCAAAGTAAAGCTTGTCTAACATTGCGTACATAATAACTGATGTACAAAATGCAGTAAATATGCTATTTGCAACACAAATTGAAGTAAATATATTGTGAAAAATAGAGCATCAATACTGCTTGTATGTAAAGCAAAGAAAGTAAATAATGTTCTTTGTAAAATGACAATATTTCTTTTCAAAATTGAAGTAAAATATATTCATTGTAAAAAATGGAGTGTCAATAATGTATACAACAAAATCCCTCGTTGACATTTCACATACAATAACAATATCAGCTGGAATACATTTGATCACTGAATGTCACATTCAAGTGGATTTAGACACTCAGAAAGATCATATACAGGAAGGAGTCAAACGTCAAATGCACAAATACCCTATGACTGGAATTGTCGACATTCCAGTTACTTGGGTTACTACTACACGATAAAAACAGGCTACTTATGTACATATTTTTACAGTCTTCCTACTTTTAACATAAAAAGAGTCATAAGACGGCTATAGAACTTCAAAGCAGAAATAAACATTTGGGAAGTAAACCATTTAGAATTACAATTCCCACCATACACAGCCATAATATGTATGCAAATATGGGCTACCGGGAGAAGGCAAACTTAAAGAGATACTCATGAGGAGCAAAATACTGGAGAGATGCATGATTATGGCCTTGTTTAAAAGAAGCATGACGGAGAAAATGCTTAACAGATGCATGATTAGGGAAATGTTTAGAAGATAGGGAAATACTGGAGGGATACATTATGGGGGAAATTGTGGAGAGAAAAATTAGGACAATAGTCGGGAGATACCAGTTGAGGGGAAATACTGCTGGGGAGATTCAAAATAAGGAAAGAACAGGGACGATACAAAATTAGGAAAATACTGGGGAGATACTACAATATGAGGGAAATGCCGTTAAGCTACAAGATGAGGGAAATATAGTGGAGAGCTGCACAATTACGAAAGTACTGAAGGGATGAAAGTTATTGGGACAAAAACACAAGCTTTGGAAAAAACTGGTGAGATGCACAGACTGAAGAAAATAGACTTAAGAGAAAGGAGGACAAATCCTGACGTAAACTAGGTTTTAAATTCGAAAAGTACAACAAAAATAAGATTCTTTTTTAAAACACAATACGTAATTTGATAGGGGCATTTTGTAATTTCTACAATATTATTCCATGATGCAAAACTTTACTAGGTATATAAGAGCCATGTAATCCCCATGAGTTCAGACAGTCAGTGTCATATAAATTCATGGGATGGCAATCACGCACACTGACACGTCAAGTCTTTCGAGCATCCACATAAACATAGAAGGCATGCTTAAAGGATAGGAGGCACTTCAGAATATGTATACGTACGAATTTATAAAGCACTTCCACACAAGAAGACATACAAGCTCAAGGTATATAAAGCACTTACACATAAGAAGACACTTACATAAGCTAGAGTTGTAAGAGCCAATTGAAGGAAATATGCCATGTCGTTTGAAAGGAAAATGGTCGAATAAAAGCTATTCAGTGAGAAAAACGTGTCCATTTCACCACAACATCCTGTCTCATAAACATAAAACCCTACCCCATCAGCAACCTCTTCCCTTGTGCCACGAGCGAATTTAAATCTTCAAAATCTTACTATTTTTCCCCGAATTCCCTTATGATTTAAAACAATCTGGACAATAGACAAAATAAGATTCCTATCTCGTTGTTTTCCTCCGGAGAACGATGACAAAACTACATTCATTCAGATGACGGTAAATACTTTACGTATCTACATACATATAAAAATAAATTCACATGTTCTTTCATTTGCTTTCATTATGATATAACCATGACGAAAGAAAATATATTCTTAGTTAGAGTAGCTAGCTTCTAATACTATGTTTGTGGGGTTACATCAACTAATTTGGTTTGAATTAAAAAAAACAATATGTAAAACTGCTGGGAAGCTTAAAAACATAAAAATCTAGTTATGCTCATTTAAAAACCTGACACGTTGTAAAAGAATATATAACAGGGGCGGGAAACGAAATATATTAAACAGTGAGATAGGGAATAAAACGGAAATGGATCCCAAAGAATTATTATCACAGTCTTCAAAACTTGAACACAAGCGCATTCAAGCGAATTCACAGTCAAGCGAATCTGCAAAATAAATGTTCTCGAGCCACTGCTGTTGACAGAAGAACGAAGCTGTATTTCCGCTTAAAATCTTCTGTCAACATGAACCCTAATCAATGATAGATAGCATTGTTAGGAGCGTTGTTTATTCTGCGACAGAATAAAATCCTGAAATCAAAGGCCAAATATTAATTTACACAAGTAGCTGAAGAACAAGTATTTACTTGGTTAATTACTAAGACTTGTGTACAGAATTCACTAAGAGCTAGAATTAATTTTGAAGAGGAACACGTTTGTATTAAGTAGACAAGTGTAAAAATAAATGATTAGTAAACATATTTTCTTGCCAGTCAAAATCGTGCTCTCAAGCCAAATTCTAAAGTGAATGCAAAATCAAAGAGCAAAAAAAATCACTCTTGAATAAAACAAAAAGAGCTCCTGCTACCCTGAATCAGTACATAGAATGGGGAAAAAGAATTGAAACGAGTATAGGAAATGAGTCTCAATACACATATATTTAGAACAACATAAAGGATTCCAACTGCGCTACCTTATATATATGTGCGTACCATTTGAAATGCTGTCTACAGAGTGAATTTTGAAGGCTGGCGATTATTGCAAACCTGTCCGGGCTCTTGAAAGAGATGATCATTGGAGGAAAGCGACGGATTCTTTAGATAAATTTTGTATACTATTTGTATATCTCCCTGCATACATATAACCTGAGTCTATACCCATTCCAGGTATACACAGTCAATAGATGTTTGACTATACTATAGGAAATATCTTTGCTTACATAGTTGATTAAATACTAATCGATATTTTTTGTGAATTTACTTGATAACAGCCAGCTGAGCAGATTCCAATGAATGGTGAATCCCTTGCTACCCCACCATCGGAGAGCGAACAAGTACACGGTCATAGTTCCGGCCATCAACATCACCATCAGCACCATCAACTTTCCCATACTACAAGACTTATTCTAGAGCGGCAAGAAACGCGTCGAGAGAAAGCCATTGTCATAGATCGTCTTTCACGCGTCCTATTTCCGCTCACGTTCACTATCTTCAACTTTGCCTACTGGAGCATCTCTCTCCTAATTTTAAATGCTTCACCAACAAACTAATGATGAGGGATACTTGATTTGAAACATGAAACCACCAGAGTGTAATGTTTTGAATGATTTTTTTTCTTGCTTGGCTCTCTAGAAGATCTAAAGATATAATGCATACATCTACATTCATCATTATATATCATATTGAGATTTTTGAACATACAATAATACTTCGTACTACTAAACTATACATCCCCATTTGCGTTTATCAATATTTCACAAAGTAAGTGCATAGGACTCTTCGGAAAACGACCGATATGGTTGCAAAGACTGCAGGGAGAGGTTGTCTCTGTTGTGTGTTTACATTCCTTAGATCTTATTGTTATCCTTTAACACCAGCATACAAAACTTTTTTCTTTCACTCTCCACACACCCACTCCCCCAAATTTATGTGTTTCTCAATGATGCTCACGTATATGCAAGAGCAAACAATGCAGTTGTAAAGGGAGTGAGAGAGAAATAGAGGCAGTCCGGAGGAAAAAGTGAGTGAAGAAATAATATCCTCGTCGTCACTATAGTACATACAAGCAAGGAGAGAGTAGAGAAGAATGTGGTTGTGTGTATTTAAAATAATAATGCTAATACAACTTGACTCTCACGCCTCTTTTCACGACAACATCCAGAAATAACTGAGCGAGTAAAAGTCTGTCTGGCCGGAAAAAACTATCTTTCCAATCTCTGTGTCCTGTGTATTGTCGGCAAAAGGTTTAATGCTTCTAGTGTTGTGTAGCTACTACTATTATTATAGAAAGCCTTTGGTGGAGCATACCCACTAGCCGCCAAGCAAGAACCTTCGCCTCTCTCTCTCTCTCTCTCGTCACAGCTATATCAGTGAAAATTCAAGAGCAACGAGGGTTGATGTGCAGCGGGATGGAAAAAGTGAAGGAGTTGGTGTTATTATACGTGAAATATGCTGGATTTAACGGGAGGACCTAGAAAGAATATTGTTACGTTTAAGCGAAAAACCAACAGAGAATATTACAACAGTTAACTAACATGGTAGGATATACGAGAAAAAACAACAAACATGGCTGGGTATAATGAAAACGAAAAAGTAATATTGCTGGATAGAGGAGAAAAAACAAGAACGAATGGTGTAAGAAATACATACGAGAGAAACAAGAAGGAATATTGTTGAACATATGGGAACAGCAAGAACAAATATTGTTGAATATATGGGAAAACGAAGAGAGAAAATTTTCTGATATACGGGGAAAACAAGAGAGAATATTGTAGCATTTAAGGGAAAGAGAGAATATGAGATAACAAACAGATGGTTGAAACTTTACAAGTTGCGTTGCGTTACTACAATAGATAGAAACCTTCTTTTAATGGCATCCACTTCATCTGTATATACTTCCGAGTTGGGTTACTTTCAAGCGCCCTCCACAAATCTATACTTCACCGACTGTAAGAGAGACGAAACAGGATAAAAAATATATACGTAAACCTACTCCTCCTCACACTTGCCACTTCAAATCTAATCCACAGAGAAATCAACGTCACTTTTTACCCTAACTTTTAGTCTGACCAGATTCCAAGTCCAAGACATGACACGACGATATCCAACATTATTATCACTTAGGAATTCTTCCCCTTTTTCTTAATGTATAAAACATTAGTTTACCTCCACTCCTTACGATGTATCAAGAAGCGTCGCACGCGGCCTTTACATTATTAAATGAACCAGTACATATATTATATGGACTAAACTCACCAAAACTTTAGGGGGACTTTTGCTCTCTTCAAACAGTCAACGACAAGATTTACATTTTCGTATTATGTGAACCTACTTGTATCGCAGCTACAATCATAAATTGTATCCTGTAGATACATATCGTCGCCATATGTATTCAGCATTTATCATAATATATATGTATTCTACATGTATCAACGTAATATGAATCCCACATGTATCACTGTAATGTCTACCACATGTATCAAATATGTACCTCTCATATATCACCGTAATAATCTTCCCACATGTATCATCGTAATATATGTATCCCAAATAATGCATAAATATGTTAGCCGTATCCTCCGCCGCGTCACCTTTCATGTGTCTCGAAAGTCCTGCGGAGAGCGACTCTATATATTACAAATCCACTGGAGAATACTTGCTATAGACTCTCGCAGCTTTTGTCGCCTACAATGAAGACAAGGAATGAAATCAGAGTATGGATATGCAAGCATCTTAGAACTTAAAGGAAGCTCTCAGGAGACTCGGGGAATGAAGAATCCACGTAGAACGTGGAAGCAAATGAGAAGTCAAATGAGTGACGGTTGGAGGTTACTTGGGTATACCACGAGGCGGGGTCACTGGAGAGAAGTAGAAAATATTGCCTGAAAATTCCAAACCATTAAGTTAAATGGATGTGTATTTACCACACGGCGGCAGTAGTAAGAAGATCTTTGCGAACCTAATTGTGGTGTAAAACTGAAATTTCCTGACCAGGCTTAATAGGAGGCCATTCGTCACGTAAGAAGAACACGATGAGACCTCGGCTCTTAGCTTTTTCTCTGCTCTTACAAAATGAGCGTGTGCTAGCCCCAGTCTGGCTATCCTATATGGATTGATGGTGCGATTCTCGGTGACATTCAACTGAACGTGAGCTCATATTAGAGTGTGCAACTGCTCGTCTTACCGAGTATATACGGCCTTTGTACCATGCACAAGAGCCGATAAAGGCATACATAAGCGGGCATATTGAAGGCAAGCATAAGAATGATATTATTGGTGCTGCATAGTCTCACTGAAGGACGTTATTACAGACATACCTAACAATAAGACAGATATTACAATGTACTTATATGATCAATACTGGGATCGTACATACGGATGATATTACAAACGTGCATAAGCCACGATATTAAAGAGGAATGAAAGAGCCGGTATGCCAACCAGAGTTTGTAAGTGCCCATATAACTGGGACTGTGCAGGGTATGTGCAATGAACCATCGAAGACAAATGTTGACTTCCAATTTAACTCTCATACGGATCACAGTCCTTGCAACTGTTATTGCCTTATTTATCTTGTGACTTCATTGGTGACACACGGGGGCGACATTCCAATACAAAACTATACTTTTCAAGTCCTAATCGATCAGTCGGTTGAACCGGCGGTGCAGAGACTCACATTTTCCATCCCGTGTTGACACCAAATTCCTTTACGATTTGTTTATCGTTTAAATAATTATCTAATCCACCTCAGTGATCTCTGTCTCTCTCTCTCTTTCTACTGTACGACACTTCCACGATCCACAGTTCAAACTGACAACCTTTGTGTCTCTGCAATTGCTACTTGGTATCCACAGCTGTAATAAAAACAGTCCCGATTGAAATAGTCAGCAACACATGCCGCTTGGGGACAAAGAACCCACAAAAGAGTAAGAACACCCCTGTTTCTGCTGATAATTTGGTGAAAAGACCCATGTCATACTTGAACTGGTGAAATTAAGTCCCTTCCTACCAGAAAAAACTCCTAAAAACATCCCAGTCATGTCCAACAAAACGTTGAAGACGCCGTGTCTTGGGAATTAAAGCTTGCTTAATTGTGGTCTAAATGGTCTTAGCGACTCAGCATGACGCTTTCCAGGATCTAATACATGTACCTTATTGTGCGAACTGAAAACCTTATTCGCTGACATGTCATTTTGTTCCAATGTACTTACATACACTTAATTCTATTCCCTTTTTCACAACTGTCCACATTTTTTAATCCCAGTGCAATATTTCTGGTGTTCTAGCCTTTACTTTGAGATTGAGATGCTTACATTTAGTGTGCAACCACTATGTATTAACTATGCGTGTTCGCACATCTTTCCCTCAGTCAGTGCTCAGAGTGTGAATGCAGCGTTGAGAAAATAAGAGGAGCGTCGTGGAAGTTAAAGCACACTGAAATCATCATTAGAAAGAAAGGGAACGTGTAAATGTAAAGAAATAGAAGAGACAGCACAGCATCAGCGAAATGCAGTCTTATATACCAATGCGTGCAGTGCACTATACATAAATACTACACATATGTATATGCACACTCGTATATATATATATACGTATATTCCTTAAATACATACATGCACACTTTATAAATGAATATACACACTCCATATACACACACATGTATATGTAGTTCTGCAGTTACTTTTCATTTATCACAGTCTGCATCATTCCCCATTTATCATGTTAATTTATTTACGATTCCGCTTCCACTCCACTCATAAACAACATGGAAGGGAACTTAATTCGAAACAACATTGTGAATCTCTATGGAAACTGTGATTTTATTACTCACACTGCACATGCATGGTTTAAACTCCTACACTGCTACCTATTATGTACGAATTACTTAAGCCACAAGACGCAGGAAATAATAGAGTGCATCTGAGTCTCATTCTTTCCTCTTGGTTAGTCATAAACTCATGTAATATAGGATTTCGTTTACGGTAAGACGGGGAAACAGAAAACATTATTAAACCGCAGTTACAAATCATCAGATGACACTTCATTACAAACATGTTCAGTTTCCCCCAAATTTATTCCCACAGTATCGTCCAAATTATAAAATATTTTTAAGGTTCTCGATCCATTTTTATTGCTCACCATAACGTAACGCAATGTAATAATGTAGTTTTCAAAGTTAAACATAATGGGATTCCATTCTGTTTAAGCAATCTAATGAAATAATTCAATTCAGTTTCCTAAAAGTTTAATTAAACAATTGCCTAGCTTATGTAATAAGAAGCTTATATCATTAGTTTCTTGTAAGTAAGTTATATAATGACAAAGTCTATCAAGCTGTTGGACCATCTCTCCTAATTAAGGTATGCACAAAGACATGTTGGCTTTATTCAAAATAGGAAATTCTGGCCAAAGGATTGTATTTTGACTTCTTGAGTTTTGTGCTACACTAACTGATTTAAGCATTTATATTATATTAATGTTATAGATGGTACAACAAATTATTACTTTAATACTTAATTTTTTGTCTAGCAACAAGAAAAACATCAGCATAAAAATGTAGTCTCGTATTTGTAATAATCATCTAATTATGCCCAAATTGACGTCAACATTTGTTCGGACACAGAATTTTGAAAGATAAAAGTGAAATAATGGTTTGGAATAGGAATTGTACACAGAATTCCACGAAGACTGTGCAAGTAAATGTGTAAATTACAGATACTTGACTCCTAGCCAAAAGCCAAGGGAGTTGAATTTTTTTGTTGAATGTTAAACATCCTCATAGCCATAGAATGCTAAATACTATAATATTCTCCCAAAACAAAGTACGGAGTAGTACATACGAAAGTTTCGTATGCATGCTAAATACATTCCTGAAAGTTAAACACAAATTTCCTATTTAGAATGTTAAACACAAATAACCTTTTAGACTATTAAACACCAATGTCCCTTTAGAACGTAAAATACAAAACCTATATGATGTTTCCCAGTAGTCCTTAACATATATACTTTAATTGTAAATATTTGCTACATGTAGTTTAGATGTTTGACACTAAAAACATGTGGTAGTGTACTTTTCGATTAATCCCTATGATTATGTCCAACATTTTAAGTAAATAAGGGGATAAAATGTTTAAATATTTGTGCAAATTTATTGTTCCACATAATGAAATGATAATAAATAATTAAGAGCTATGCAATTAAAAGTAAGCTAACGTTCAGTATATAAGGAAACCACAATAATGATGCTATGTACTAATAATTGTAAGTTGCTATTTGATCATCAAGAATTAAGGGTGCGTATGGAAAAGTATGGATGTACACGCACGACCAATTCCTGCAAAGAGGATATAAATGAATTTCCCAATGTTCTTGTTGTTTGAACATCCAAATAAGAAAATGTATTCCATAATTTTCGACATTCAATTATACATATAATACTAATACATACATTATGATCTCGCTCCATGTCCTCTTTCGTTACACATAGTGGTATTTAGGCGACTTAGTATCTTCACTTTACAGAACATTACGGATGACTACATGTTCAAGTCGCCAATTATTTGATGAAAGTTCGAAAATACGCATAATTTATATTCACTTGTACAATGTCTATGTACTATTATAAAGGCACATGGTGTTACAAAAACTAATTAAATATATATGTATATTGTTTATTATATACCATTAAACTGTCTATGTTACTAGCAAGTTCAAAGATTAGCAAGTTGTTATACACTGTTCGTACGCTATATATATACTTATATTACAACATATTATTATAATATGTAAACATAAGATATGTTGAAAATGTATATAACACATACGTAAAATATATTGACGTTGATGTAATTTTGTAGGAAAAACTTGTTAAGCAAAGCTACAAAAAGTATCTAAAAAGGGTAATATTACTAATCATGTTTAGGCGTAAAATCCTTCATCTTAATGTAGGATTTATTGACTTTATGGAAGAAAGAAGCTCTGGCCGAATTTCAATGTAAATTTCCAGGGGTACATGCCGTACTTCATGGAGACCCGGCAGTAAAACCACAAAAAGGAAATTAAAAAGCCAAGAATATATTAGAAGCTTCAGACACAATGTATTGAACCAACTACGTTATTACAAAGTTCTTGTACTATATATATGCCTGTATAATATTTCACTTCAAACTACATTTTAGCATTACGTACAATTTTGGTTCAAGTGTATATAATCATAACCACTTTTGTGCTATAGCATATATTATTATTATGTATTTACCATTTATTATAAATGTACACCTAAAAGTCTCGTCACATGTATCATATTAAAAATCAAATAAAAACGTATCGGATAATGATCACACTCGAGTTATATAGTTCTTTATTCAGAGATCTGAGCATATGAGGAGCACATAATAATACACAAAATACATAAATTTCAATGTAATCAATGTTTTCATAACGTGACTCGCCAATCCGACAGCTTTATTTAATTTTATCCAGATTTGTAAATAAGTTTCGTTCTGCAGGTGATGGAGCAATCGCACGTTCCAATCCTTACATTTTTGGACCTCGTTAAATACCGTATGTATTTGTAGTACGTATATTGAAGCAGCGAGAGGTAAGAAAACCAATCAGAAGAAGGAAATTACAGTGGAAAACTAGTTCCATTTTCAATCTAGAAATAACACGCATTTTATACAATTTCTTCATAGAGAGGCTATGAGAGAGAGGGGGCGTAGGCTCCATACTGCCTAAGGGAGCTACAATATAGCTGGCAGCCTCCGGGAAAAGTGTGAATTATTCCCGATAATCTTGAAAATTATAGTGTAAAAAGGAGGACCAAAAAGTTTTTCAATCGGGAAAACCAAATGTAGAAACGTAGTTAGAGGAATACACTATGAAGCGTGGAAAATCAAAAACATGTACTCTTCTAGTCAACGTCGTCGAGTTACGATGCGGGGAGCTCGTATTTAATGAGAAACTAGAAGAAAACTTGCTTGATTATGAAATTGAGGTACACAAAATCAACAATAGGATACCCAAAGTTTGTGAAATGCTTTGACTTTTCCCAAGGCGTGTCATCTCATGAACTCCTTAATGACTTTTGGAATAGAAAGCAAGGAACTTTAATATTTTTCCGACTTTCGCAGCAGCGGAGAAAAGTTAACAATACACACAAGACAAAGCTCGTCACGAGGCTGACTTGTCTACTTGCATTCAAAATACTTGACTTGAGGAAGTAGAATACCACGTTTATACATAGATTCGAGATGTGCACCACATAACCGAGATCCGATCCTTGTGTGTACACAAGACAATCTTCATTCCTGAACTCTGTTGACAGAAAAGCAAAAGTCGATTTTGCATGAGGAACACGAATCTTTACATGCGTCTATGTCAATTTCATCCATATAATTTAATATAAACTAGTCCAACAAGAGTCTCACATACCGAAAAGCATCTGCCCAAGGAAATGATGCCATGATTACATTTCCTAAGAAATAACTTTTCTCACAAAAAAATCTTTTCATCAGGTCCGGTACAAGTATAGCAACGCTACTTCACTTATTAACTGAATTTGGGGTAAATAATGTGATCCATTAAAGAACTCCACAGCAAGTATTTACGCAGCGTTGTGCACTCCTATGCAACCTTTTAGTGTTATTGGAACATGCGAACTTAGCCAGCCAAGAAAGGAAAACATTACTAAACAACTTTAAGGCTCTTGGAAGTTCTCAAGTACATGCATACATACTAGATTTCGAAGCAATAAACAAGAATTTGTGAGGAACACGTAGTAACACACGCTAGCCGGAACTTGAGTGCATTGGTTGGTGGACAGTACGGAGTAGAATCTTAATTTCCACTAAATCAGTCTTGTATGTATGTATATGAAGGTTCTTTTGATTATGTATGTATTCGAATTTGAAATCAATAGGTACAGCTTCTAAGTATTCCTGTTTAATGTTAAAAATCAATTGAGGATGGCCTGAAAAGGGCGTATGAAGTAAAATCCACCAAAATAATTAACACAAAATAGCATAAACTACGTGGATGTCATCTGCAATATCGAAGTTGAATAGAAATGACTTTGCATACCAGAGAGCAAGAATCCCTTAACAAATTTTCAGACATGGTCCCAATCCTTCAATTACGCTTTGGAACCTCATGTCTACAGGGATGATGAAATTCCACAGATCCATTATACCCCATTTCTTCCCAAGAAGTTTTCGACATCATCCAGCATTATGGAATCCTTGCTTAGCACCGACGAACATCTTCCAAACCCATCTTTGGTGTGATTACTTCTTTTTACTCACTTTATGTTCCCCGACGATCTTGTTGTGAGTGACCGCAAATTTACATACAATCGCATTGCATCATATTCTAGATTCCCTTGGATTTGTGCACAATTAATAAGCCAGGGCGCTAAATGTACGAAAGTGTAATCAGTAATACTCCAGTTTATTTATACCGTAAATCAAGGTGCAAGTAAATTCTATCTATTCCAACTCGACAGCACTGTAATCTTGAAAAAAACTGTTTGTTGGGCAAGCAGCCTCTCCTGTCCATTGCAAAAATTCTCAGGCTAAATAGCGCATAAACAACCTGATAATTGCCGCATTAATCCCAGAATCCCTATCCACAATAACACATATTGCTGTAACTTCCATTGTTTCTTTCTTTCAATGGGAACAATTGTGAATTTTATTATTTTCCAGAGGTTTCGCTTACACAAGCCATAAGTTAGCCATAAAGTACGTGTTCGCCTTGTTCCTGACTGCCTTCGTTTTAAAGAAAATTCTACATGCACGGAGTTTTTCGACATTAGTTGTCAAACCCTGAGTAGCTCAAGGTTAAAACTTCAACACTCTTTATTTAATTACAATACCAGCTGAATCACAAACAAGGATGTCAGTTTCCAGCAATTTAGCCCACGCATCAACCCTAATTTTTGGTGGGATTATGTTGTGGCTATCTCGACCCGGAAGTTCATTATTTTCGTATCATCCGGCTTTAATGTCATTGGGGGTAACTTTTCATAAATACACTGAATTAGTTAATTAGTAATGTCCATTAAAAATTCCTACTCTTCAACGAATGCTATACTTTCTGTAGCTTTGCAATATTAAATTTATCATTGGTTATTTATTTATTATAATCAAAGTCAAGTTGGATGACATTGTGGGAAACTGTTACTACATTTTAAATATCTAAAAACTTAATGTACATGTAACCATATGGGATAGCAAAATAATGGAGTGGAACTTAACTTGTCATTTCAGAACAGCTACATGAACAATAAATTACGTTATAACAATAAATTCCAGTATGTAATAATTGCATTTTTTCAGCTGTCGGTATTTCTGTTGGAGGCCATTTTACTCATGAAGGACAAACGAGTCCCTCAAAAGGGCAAGATAACTGTTCACTGGATCTGTTCGGCAACGGGAAATACACTAGGATTCTTAGGCTTCCTAGCAATTTATCAAAACAAGGAAAACAATGGAGTGGGTCATTTTCTGAGTTGGCATGGATACATTGGAATGCTTACATTAATTACATTAACTGTTGTCCCCTTGGGTGGTGCTGCGGCCAAGTATTCCGTAGGACTAAGCAAGATTGTGAAAATGAAACCGAAACTCATCAAGCAAGGGCACCGATTAGGTGGAATTGTGGCGTCTATTGGAATATTTCTGACTGTGATCTTGTCATTCTATTCTACGTGGTTTCTTGGTGTCACTGGAGGAAGTGCTAAAATTTGGTGGTTGATGGTAGGACTGATATTCCTACCGCGGCTACACTTGGTCTCACTTTTCGTCCAGAAAACGAGTTATAAGCAATAAGTTGTGACCGTCAACGACGTATATGTATATAACAGCTCAAGGCACATTGATGACATTTTAGTCCAATTTAGTCCATATCATAAATCAATCTCATTCCTATTTTCTACACTGTAGCACAAACTTCTGGTGACTGGGTGTGCTGCAGTATATAATGAAATATTTTTTTAAACTAATGTGTAAACTAAATTAAACGAACAACTGTGGACGCAATATGTTCGAGAAATATATATGACGGAGTATGTTTGCTCTCGTAAAACGTTCTGTGGACAGATATGAAGTGATTTATGTAATTTATCTTTTTAGTGGGGTTCCTGGGTATCAATAAAATGGTTGTTCTGTCGTTAAAAGATTTATGAAGCTCCAGTCAATGCTGTTAATTATTCCCGGGAGTTTTATTAGTACACCCTGTGGTAACACTTGTATTTTCTCATAGTATGCGCATCTTTGATCTGTCAAAAGCATACTATAGTATAAGTATAAGAGTTTCCAACCAAAGGGAAAGTACAGGTGGTTCAAAATAAGGTTTGCCCAGGGGTCTCCAGGCCCAATAATAGTCAACGCACACTCAAGAAATATAGTTATTCTGAAAACTTGTTATTGTACAAGGAGATTTAAAAAAAGGTATGATAGGAATTTGCAATGAAATACGAAAGTTATAAGATAACCAGTGGGATGGAACCGAACTGCACCCCTGGACCCTTTTTTAGCCATCCTTTGCTTATACAATACAATAGCCAATCTTTAGTTTAGTCAAACCACACATCATTTAAAGATATTCTGTATCTTTGGAACGCAACAGCACAGCACGCATCCTGGAATCTCATTCATTAAAATTGAATGTTGATTGAAAAAAAATCATTACGCAAGCATAAACAGTCAATGCATAAAGTGCATACACTACCTTGTTTTAACCAAGTGTTTTCTGATACATAATCACTCGAATTATTATCGCATTCAGCACTGGTCGATAATCGATAGAAAATGAGAAAATCGTGGTTGAAGTAAATACGATTTGTAAAGCACATAGAGATATACATGGACGGCTGAATTGAGATGGAATAACGAATAATGATACTAACGCTATTAATTTAACTAATTTTGCTCGATTTAAAAGCTTGTTTATAGTTTAAAAGAAGGTACAAGAAAACAGAAATGTAATATCCTTACCTTATCAGCTGATGAATGAACCTCGAAAAAAGATGGGTTTTTCCTGGGACGTCAAAAACACACGTGTAAAAATCGACCGGCTAAACTCTATACATGAAGGGAGAATTGTATTAGCGAGAAGTTAAGGCTTCGTGCAGATCGCTCCACTCGCACTTCATCTACTGGCCGACAACGAAACGTTTTCATGGAGAAAAAGACTTTGTTGGTAACTCGCAAAGATGGAAACTACGCTGGGAATTCTGATCGTGTATTTTCCCAGGTACTTATTCATATACAATTACTGTCCCGTAGCTTTTTATCTTTCTTTTTAAAATACTGCCAGGGTGTCCGAAAGCCGTCGCGTTCTAAAACACTTTAAATTTTTAGAGTAAATAATATTATTTCATACAGTAATGTTATATTCTAAAAGTAATTCACTTCACTTCCAAATGTTGCGCCAGTTCGCCACCGTTACCGAGTTAAATCCCTCTTCAATGTCCGTAACGTTTTTTCTTAAAAATTGAAAAGGAAATTGAAAAAGTTTAATGAAGACTTTCAATGTTAATTCCCAGTAGAAATGACAATTATTTTCGGAAGGTCTTCGATATTAAAAATTAAAATGACATCAATCTACAAGCAAAATTATATTATTATGAAAAACCATTTTCAACGCAAGTAACCTCTTTATATGCATATTAGTACATATTCTAACTGTAGTACTAATTTTTTCATTTACTAATGGTATCTCGGCATTGCGTAGCCGCTGTAAACTTTGTAATAGATACAACTTTCAATAAAAATAATGGTTATTATTGTTTAGTATAATTATTTTATTAATTTATTTGTTTAATTATGTATTTTATTATAATAATTTTCATAAGTTTAAACTATCACAGGATTGATTGGCTGATTAATTTGCACTAGAAGGCACACAATCATATTAATGGCCTTGGAATCCGTACTACTACACGTACGCACGTGTTCTAAACTTTGTATTTTACAGTAGTGCAGCATGATTTGCTGTGTTAATAGTTAATAGCAATGGTTTTTTATTGTGATAAAAATTTAATGGTAAAATTCTGGTTTTTGAAACCGATTTATAACTCTATAGAGCTCCATCGAAGATACGGAAATCCACATATCGTCGGTTAAACCAGCATAGGTGCTAATTTATTTTTCAGCTACTTTGCATAAGCGCTATTTTATATTTGTTCA